>JAQZBX010046230.1:0-20832 GCA_029593785.1 Cabassous unicinctus | reverse complement strand
AACTCCAGAAGCCTGAACCCTGGGCAAATGTCGGCAGCTGTCTTGCTCCAACACATGACAATGGACTTTGGTGAGGGAAGAAACTTATGGTTTATGGCCTGGTAACTGTGGACTTCTACCCCAAATAAATACCCTTTATAAAGACCAACCCATTTTTGGTATTTCACATTAGCACCCCTTTGGCTGACTAATACAGTGGGGATGGGACCATGCATCAACCCCTGAACCTAGCTCAGGGAAGAACCTAAGGATTGCTCAGAAAATGTCTGTTTATTTACCCCCCACCCTGTGCCAATGCCAATTCTTGCTAAAGTTCTTATGTGGCTCTATAAAGTCTATCATCCTTTAAGGCCCACTTCAGATATTTCCTTCTCTGGAAAGCTGTTCATAGGCATTGCAGTGTAATGATTAAGTTACTTAACTTTCTCAGCCTCATTTTTCTCATCTGTAAAGTGGGGCAATCACCATGCAAGGTGATGACATATGTAAAATGCTTACAATAGTATTTGATGTACTCACTTAAGCTGTTATTCTAGTTCTCAGCAAATTGCCTTGACTATCTCCTTTAGCAACATCTTATTTTCTAATTGTAGCATATGCTTATTTTGGTATCTCAAAAAGATACCTTCTAGATAAGTAGTACATAAGCCTTCCTGTTCCTCTCTGTCTCCCGTAGTGTCACATAATGTTTTTGACATTACAGCAAATATTCTGTATTCAGTATTCACACAAACATTTATTATTTTTGCTCTGATTTGCTAGAGAATTTAGGAAATGTAAGAAAAAAATAAAAATAAAAAATGAACTATAATTTCCACCACTACTCATAAATCACCTAGGTCTCCCCCTGATCACCACCCCCAAAATATATTTGTGATCACACTGTATAAACAACCTTGTGCTCTGTATTCTTATACATTTAATATATGTTTTCCCCATAACATCATAAACATAATAAGCATCATTTTGAGTGACTCTATTATATAACATTTGGACATAATTTATGTAATTTTCCCCCTATGGTTGGAGACTTAGGTTGTTTCCAGGTTCTTGCTATTATGAATAATACTGTGATTAGCAGCTTTGTGAAAAAAAGTTTTCAGAGTTTTAGATAATAATAATAGACATAATAATGGAGTTTATACTAGAACATTAATCATACAATTTTTTATTCCCATTTATTGTTCTCACTTCTATTTGCTTCTACTAACCCGCTCTGCTTCTCCTTTATAGCACTAACCACACTTGGAAATGTTTGTCTAAGCTGTTTCCCTGATGGACCGGAAGCTCCATAACAGCACATATCCCCTGGACCTGACACCGTAACCTGCTCATAATAGTTGCTCAATAAATATTTTCCCATGAATCAATAATAAAGCTGGCAGACCCAATTTAGATATCACGTTGCCACACTTACTAGCTGTGTAAGCTCAGACAAGCCCCTTAACCCATCTCTCACAGAAGGAGAAAGAAACCAAAGCTTAAGTGACATGCCCAATATCACACAGCTGGTGAGCACTGGAGCAAGGACTTCATCCACATACTCTGGTTCCACAGCTAAGTTCTTCCCACTGTGGCACTTTCCTCTTGGCTGTCCCTCTGCCCAGTCACAGTCCTTCATGCTCACATGCCTGGACAACACTCACGACTCTGTGACACCTAACTGAGACCAGCAGTCACTCAATGTCGCTGCCAGCTGGAGGGGCTGACAGTGATTGCTCCGTTGGCCCACGCTCAGCTCTTAGCCAAAGGCAGTTTGGTTCCTGTGGTTTTGAGGCTGCCGTTGCCTCTGCTCAAACCATGTCAGAGAAGACAGAACCCAGCACATCAAGAGATCAGCCTGATGGAAGAGCCTCCACCTGGGGCTGTCTGATTTCCGGCTACACTTGGAAACAGCGTGCAGTCCCATTGTCCTGTGGGATTCAGGCAGACCCCTGCACCTCGAAGTCTCCATTGATAAATACTGAGCACTGTGGCCCTGCACTGCTACTGCTGTTACCACCGCCCATCCCCAAAACAGTTTCTCCACCGTCACTGCTTCTTTGCTCCTCCAGCATCCACTCCTAAGTCCTGGAAGGGCTTTGTCTGATTGACCAAGCCTTGGTCGCATGCCCACATCCTAATATCAAAAGAAGTAGAGACAGCATGTACCTGTCCTTTGAGGCTTCTTTAGTCAGAGGCAGGCCTTGTCCTTCAACAAGTCTCAAATTGTAGGGAATTCCCCAAATATAGGCAGGGCGTTCAAACACTGGACACTGAAAATGACAAACATCCACTATACTTTCCCAATCACCTCTGGGCATCCACTTGGGCCCTGCGCCATCTCACAAGCAGATCTCACATTCCTCTGCCCTGATTGCACATCAGGATTTTATGATTGGGTTTGATGGTATGTCTTACCACAACCACTCTCGCCACTGTCTGCTCTACAAGTGCTAGAGTCTATTAGAAATTTGCCTTCTCCCAATGACCAAAAAAACACATATTCTTGTGATACCCACGCAGCTGTCAGTCCTAGATATCCTAAAGTCCGGCAGTGCTATAAGCAAGATTGGGGCCAAGGCTTCTCCCCAGCCTTCCAGTAGCATTGTGTCACCTATATCACCACTGCTTGTGCCCTGTTTTCTATCAACTTCCAGCTCCTTGAGCTCTTGCTTGAGACCCTCTCTGCACAGTGCTCAGATATGAGTCCATGGGTCTGACTAAGGAAGTCACTGTGAACGTCCCTCAACACTTTGATTCAATCACTCCCCATTATAGCTGTGTAGACAAACTCCTTCATGCAAATCCTGTGTCTCTACTCCCAACAAGCCTGTCTCACAGATAATTCTAAAACAAGGTGTAGCAGTTTGGCAGTTTGATATAGTTATGAATTCCAAAAAGAGATATTGGACTGGTCTGTTAATCTGGGCATAATTAAGTTATGATTAGGGCTTTAACTGGGACATGTCAGTAGGGCATTGAGCCCTACCCCTTGGTGGGTGGGGTCTCAAAGATAAAGAGACATGGCAAAGGACAGAGTTGGAGTAGTTTTGATCTTGGAGTTTTGATGCTTGAGCCTGGGGAGGCAAGCAGACGGAGGAGCTTGGTCCTGAGGAAGGAGAGAAGGCCCCAGGTTAGAGACAAGCCATTCGCCTGATAGTCTACAGCTGGCCTTGTGGAGAAAGGCAAAGCCTATAGAGCCTCATAGTCTACAGCTCACCTTGTGGAGGAAACAGGAGCTGAGCCCGGAGAGAAACAGAGCCCCGGGAAGAGAGGAACCCAAGAAGCCTGAACCCTGGCAAATGTCGGCAGCTGTCTTGCTCCAACACATGGCAATGGACTTTGGTGAGGGAAGAAACTTATGCTTTGTGGCCTGGTAACTGTGGACTTCTACCCCAAATAAATACCCTTTATAAAAACCAACTGATTTCTGGTATTTTGCATCAGCACCCCTTTAGGTAACTAATACACAAGGTAAAACTAAATACAGGCCAAATAATGATATAAGCCAAGAGCTATGGAAGTACAAAGAAAAGGAATGCCTTGGAAGGCATCATGGTGGATACAGAATGCAGATGGCCTTTAGTATGTGGATGGCCATCTTGATGCACCAACTTAACTGTACCTCAGCTGCCGCCATCACCTCCCACCTGGAAAACTGGTCTTCCACCTTCCACCTGCCCCCTCCACTCCATTTGCCACCAGAAACTAATGGAATTTTTTTAAGTACGATTGGCAATGTTGCCCACTGCTTAAATCCTTTAAAAGCTTCCCTCTCACTTGGAATACAGTTCACACGCCTCACATGGCCTACAACGCCATGCGCGAGCAGACCCCGACAGTCCACCCCGTCTCCTGACACTTTTCTCAAAAACATTCCTTATGTCGCAACCCCACTGGCTTTCCTAGAATATGCCAAGGTGTCTCCCACTGTGGCATCTTTGAATCACTGTTCCCTCTGCCCGGCACACATGTCTTAACATCTGCCCCTTCCTCCTTCTTCAGGTCTCAGTTTAAATCAGAAAGGCCATGCCTGCCTTCTTACTTGGATCCTCCCCCAAACTGCATTATCTTCACCACAGGACTCCATTGATTCTTTCCATAATATATACCACAATCTGTATTTCATCATTCATTTATATTTACTCTTTAATAGCATATCTCCCCACTGGAATGTCAGCTCCAGGGAGGCAGCGACTTTGTCTGCCTGATACAACACTCCCACCCCACCCCCCGCCCCCAACTCCTGCCCTTGCCCAACACAGGCCAAGCACATAGCAGTGTCCAAATTTTTAAAAAGCATGTTGCAATCAGGAGAAATAGTTTGAGAAAAGCCATGGAGATTGAGAAGAGGTCTGCGCATTCTCAGAGCGCTGAGTAGTGCAGTATGGAAACTAGAAGAGAGTTAACAGCCTGTTAGGAGACACATAGTAAACATCACTTGCTGGAGAAAGATCTGTCTCAGAATGCCCACTGAAGCACTTGAACTTAATTTCGTATTAAAATAGAGGTAAACCAAAGATTTTTCAGATAACCTGTGCTTAAAGGAGCTCTCCCAGGTAGCAGCTTTAAAAACAGATTGGAGAGTTGGCAACTGGGGTCAGGGAGACCAGCAAATGGCTATTACCATGTTCTAGGATGTTCTAGGTGAGAGGTGAAGAGAGTTTGACCTAAGTCAGAAACAGTGGGAATGGACAAGAACAGAAGATGCAAAGGTTGTACTGATAACATTTAGGAAATGATTATATGTAAGAGTAGGGGAATTGGGAGGGTGGGAAGATGGCTCCAGTTTTTCTAGCTGGAGTGGCTGGACACATGGAAAAGGCCCTCAGAACCTGTGGGAGGAAACAGGTGACCCATTCCCCACAAAAGCAAACATGTAAATGTTCTTGTTTGTTCCTAGTAAAGTAAATGGCTCAAGCTTAACTAGCATGGCCAGTTGCATTTTTAAGACTTTCCTTCTTAATATGCAAGAAATAAGAGTTGGTTCTTCCACGTGTCCTCCATCTTTCAGGGAGTGGTTGGCCATCTGAACCACAGAGAAGCCACTGGGCTTCAGCCAGCCAAGCAGGGCCAGCCCAGGGCCAGCCGGACTCCTGAGCCAAAGCCAGTCCACTCATAGCTGCTCAGAGATCTTCCCCCTCCCGCTGAGCCAGGATGAATTTTTAACTCACTATTGATCAGGCAATTTTAAAATCAATTTTAATTAAATGAAAGATTTCTATCAGGATTGCTTCTTTCTGGACAGTAAATTGGGCCTTGTAATAACACTCACATTGGACATCTCTTATACAAGTAACCAAGCCCATGATAAATAAATAAAGAGCCTTCTCCTTATTATGCATCTGGGGGAAACCAAGGTTGGAGGTTTTGCCCGAAGCCCTGCAGTAATGGGAACAGAAATTGGGAACTTGAATCATGGGGATGCTGGCATCAAATCCCACTAACACCACTCAGCCTCTAAAAACTTTCTCCTTTGACAAGGAATAAAGAGAAAATAAGTCTTTACCAGATACCACGGAAGGGAAAATTAGGAGGTTTTAACTGACAAAGATGAAGCAAGTTCATTGAACAGTGTATAGGAGAGAGTTCACTATCTGAAGGCATTTTCCCAGTTAGAAATGGTCACACTTGGTTGGTCTGTAGAAATATTGCCCCAACGAGGAAAGCTCCCTGCTTAATCATTTCTTTACACAAGTCACTGATGCAACCTTGCTCCTTATCTAGCGTTCCCTGGGTCTCATGCAGGGGAGACTGGAACATAGAAGCCCTTGCTCATAACATCTGCTGTCAGATTCCATCTTCCCCAACCAGCTTGAGCTGGCCTTTTTCACATCATCCATCCGTAGATTCAACCCTTCCCAGTTCTCGTATCAGTGTTGATTAGACCTCAAGCAGCCAGTATATGGGATATAGGCTTCATCTTGCTGCCGTAGGCCTGGGACTTGATGGTCAGGGATGAGGCTGGATTAGCCAGCATACCTCAGACCCTGAGCACACCTTGCATACTCCAGGGTCCCTCTTGACTGGAGTCCTCTTACACATTAAGTCCAGGATATGACTCCTTCATCTGGGATCTCAGGTGCTGGTGAGACTTTATTTTAGTGAAATATATGCAGATATAATTTAAATATAGTAAAAGTCACCCTTTTGTAGTGCAGAGTTCTATGAAATTTAACAAGCACATGGTCATGCAAGGACCACCACCAAAGTCAAGATATAGAACAGTTCCATCACCTCCAAAGTTTCCCTTGGGCCCCTTTATATCCCACTCCCAGCCCATGACAATCAATGATTTCATTGTTTTCTGTCCTTTTGGTTTTTCCTTTTCTAGAATGTCACACAAATGGAATCACACAGTACATAGTCTTTTGAGTCTGTCTTCTTTCATTTAGCAGAAAGCATTTCTGATTCTTCCATAGTGTTGCATATATCAATTGTTGGCTCCTTTGTGTTGCTGTTTTTTATTGTGCAGATGTATCGCTGTTTGTTTATCCATACACCAGTTTGAAGAATATCTGGGTTGTTTCCAATTTGGCGTGAATATTAATAAAGCCACTATAAACATCAACATACAGTTTTTTGCATTAACATATGCTTTCATTCCTCTAGACAGCAAATGGAAGTGTGGATATCTTGCATATGTCTTGAAATGAAAGCAACAGGATCTGCTGATAGATTAGATGTAGAGTGTGATAAAAAGAGAAGATACAGATGACTCCCATGGTTTGAAACCTGAACAACTGGAAGGATGGAGCTGCCATTAACTGAGAGGGAGAAGGCTACAGGTGGAGGTGATCTGGAAGGTAATGGTGATGATGATGATGATGATGGAATGATAAAGGACTTCAATATAGGCATGGCAAGTTTGAGATGCCCACTAGACACCAAAGGGGAGATGTCAAGTAGGTAATTGATCCAGAGTTTGGAAGAGCAGACAGGATTGGAGATATAAGTGAGACCATTATTAGCTGATAAATTATACTTAAAGCCATGAGCCTGGACAAGATCACCTAGGGTTGGAGAGATGCTGGAGAAGAGAAGACTTTTGTAGATGAATCCCCAGGGTACAGCTTGAAGATGAGAAGAAGAAAATTTCAAGGAAAGAAAAAAATACCTGAACAGGATCAACCAAGTGAGATAGAAATAAAATCCACTGAAAGTGGAGTCCTCAAAATCAAATATGTCGAAGAAAAAGGAATGAGCAACTGTGCTAAATGCTAAATGGGTCAAGAAATGACCTTGACAAGAGCAGTTTCCATGGAGTGGTGGGAAAGAAGTCTGAATGGACTGAATTCAAAAGGGAAGGGAAGAGAATGATAGAAATCAGAGACAGTATAGGTAATTCTATCAAGGTATTCTTTGTTGTTGTTGTTGTTGTTGTTGTTGTTGTTGTTTGAAAAGGGAGCAGAGAAAGAGGGCAGGACCTGGAGGAGGGTGCAGGCTCAAGATTGGGTTTTTCTTAGGATGGGAAATGTTACAGCATGTTTCTATGCTAATGCAAATGACCTAGTAGGAAGGAAAAGTTGATGATGTGGGAGGAAGAGGGGTTAATTACCAGACAGATGTCCTTGAGTAGGCAAAATTGATTGGGATCCAGTACACAAATGGAGGCGGGATTGAACTGAGATAGCATCCTGAAGAGTTCTTGTGTCATACCAGGAGGATAAGTAAGGTGCAAATAAGTAAGTAGATTTGGTGGGGGGCGGGGGGAATGTCTTTCCTGGTTGCTTTCATTTTCTTAGTAAGTGTGAAGATGGGAAGTAGATGCTGGAGGTATGAGGGGAGACAAGAAGATGTAAATCAGTCACCTTGATGATGGGAGAATGAATGAACTAATGAAACTTCCAGATAGAGCCAAGGGTCTGCATGAAGCTAATGGTCACAAATTTCAAGTGGGACGGGTCAGTATGGTTGTATTTCCCTCCAACCACGTTCAGAAGCTTGAGTGCTGGTGCAGAGAAGGTAAAGAGTGAGATGCATCCAGAGTTGGGGTTTTGCCAGGCAAGTGTGATGGTGGAGAATAGGTGCAATAGAGCTGTGGATGTGTGCAAGGGAAGGGTTCTGTGGTGGCCTGTGGAGTCCAGGGTGGTGGATAGTGCCCACCCCGACCAGAGAGCTCCACAGAGGTATCTCTAACAAAGCCTCAGTTCACAAGGGCCATTTACTCCTCATCCTTTGAACTGAACTGAAGTTCAGTTTCACTATAACCAGTCTTGCCTACCTCTATTTCCACCTTCAGTCCATACTGCAGACTTTCCAAAAAGAAGTTCTGAAACTCCCTTCAAGAGCTTCTAAGGGAATAAATGTCAGTTTGATGTAAGGCATCCGTGAAAGCCTTATCTAACACTGATCACAGATTTTAGTCAAAGCGAGGCCAGGCATTTCGTGTTTCTTCTTTTGGACACATGGTGTATCCACCCCCTTGCTATGCTATCTTAGTAAAATATTTCATCAAGCAGAGGTTAAGAGTCCAGAATTGGGAGTCAGGATTGCTGGGTTTAAATCACAGCTCTGATGCCTGCTGGCTGGTAACCTTGGATAGCTACCTAAAACCTCAGAGCCTCTGGTCCTCCTCTGCAAAAATGGTTGCAGTTGCAGAACCTTACAGGATGCTGTAAGAGCTGAAGGAACCAATGTATGGAAGGTTTTCTGCATTGTTCCCAGCAGATAAATGTGATCATTATTATATTATTAAATGATTTCTCACTACCTGCATCATGGATCATATATGGTGCTGAAGCAGTTAATATGCCCAGGGAAGAAGTATTTAAAAGCAATTGACTAATGTGAATAGTCTCGCTGCCCTGATTTTGTGATAATAAGGGTAGGCTAAACATTTGCTGTATTAGAAACCATGCATGTGTCCCCAGACCTAGTTTTTCTCCCTAGGTCTGGTTTTTAGAATGCTGGTGATAAACTAAGCCTGGTTTATTATATGACCATCCTGTGTGGGAAATGACTGTAACTCTAGGTATCTTTGGTCAGCCTTAAGAGATATAGCAGAGGGACGGATGTGGCTCAAATGGTTGGGCATCCATCTCCCATATGGAGGGACCTGGATTCGATCCCCGTGAAAAAAAGAAAAGAAAAATATAGAAGGTGCGTGGGCCACCAGGCCCCGTGTGCGGGTGCGCCGTCAGGCCACACAAGTGGGTGTGCCCTCAGGTCCCATGCACAGGTGTGCCGTCAGGCCTCGTGAGCCACGCAGCAAGATGATGAAGTAACGGGAGAGTGACACAAGGGAAAGCCAAGACAAGATGCGCAGAAAAACCAGGAACTAAGGTGACGCAGGTGGTCACATCAGAGGTTCCAAGGATTGAATCCCAGTGAAGACAGGAGGAAAAGAATGAGGAGAGGGCAGGAAACGGACACAGAGAGTTGCCCAGCGAATGGACACAAAAACGGCAAAACGGAGGGGGGGGCAATAAAAATGGATAAAAATGAATAAATCCTTTTTTAAAAAGTATAGAGGAGTAAGATACGGACTATAGTTAGTAGTAATACTTTGACGATGCTCTTTCATAATTTCTTAACAAATGTTTCACAACAATGCAAAGTATTTGTGGTGGGGTGATGTGTGGGAGCCCTGTATGGTGTTATGTATGTTTGTTTTGTAAGTTCATGATGCTTACTGAACACTTATGGTTTATGTATGTTCATGTATGAATGATATACTTCAATAAATTGTTTTAAAAAATAAAATAAAATTTTAAAAAAGCAATTGACCAGATTAAAATCTCACACAGAGGTTTCAAAACTATTAACTTGTCTCTTAAACAAATAAATAAATCTAAGACAACTTCATTTTCCAAGACAGAAAAATGACGTCCCAGGGAGAGGGGCATTCTGAGAGGATCGTTGAAGCGCTGCCTGACTATTTCCTTTGAATGCGGCAGTTGACTGATGGGGTGTCTGCTCAGCTGTGCACTTGTGGCAGCCACATCAGACCCTGGCATCGGTGGTCGAGGTTCGGCCTAAAGTGGTTTCGTCTCCGGGCACAAGCCCAGCCTGTGCCAGTCATGGCCACCTGGACTCCTGCTGCCCATTAGAGAGAGGAATCTCATTTCGGTTTTGGACCATTTATCCCTTGCCCTGAGTGGGTGATGGGGTAACTGTCTTCTGAAAAAGAATTGCCTAACCCATTTAATTTAATTCCTAGTGATATACGACTGCCTCAGACAGCAACCAAATAAAAGGGAAAGAGATTCATGCCAGGGTACCTGAGACATTAAGAGCCTCTAAACTCTGCTTGTTCAGACTCCTGCCCCGTACTCTAGGGCCAGTTTGTCAGGGCCTAGAGGAATTTCAGGTACCTTCTAAGAACTAGCTCTTCAAGACATTATACCAGCTACAGTAGAGTCATTTGGAGGTGGGGCTTAGAAACCTGAAATTTGACAGGCTCACTGGAACATTAGTATATGCACTCAAGTTTGAAAAACGTTGCTTTAGAGCAGCTAGCAAACTATGGCCCAGTCACCAAATGGTGCCCACTGCCTGTTTCTGTAAATGATGTTTTACGGGAGCACAGCCACTCGTTCACTCACGTATTGTCTGTGGCTGCTTTCAAGCTGCCATGGCAGAGGTGAGTAGCTGTGAAAGAAATGGTATGACCCCCAAAGCCTAAAATATCTATTCTCTGGCCCTTTACAGAAAAAAGGTGGCCAATCCCTGCTCTAGAGCAAATGCCATGTGCTATTTGCGTTAAAATCTTAGTGTGAGAAATAGGAAAAGATTCCCGGTCCCTTTTTATCCCTGTCCTCATTCTTGCTTCTCACATATTATTTTAAATAATAATAACAGACAATTAACACATATAATTGAGAATCTACTATAGGCCAGGCACTGGGCTTCATGTTGAAAATATGGTGGTCTCTGCCCTCATGGAGCCCATGTGAGGTTTGTGTGAAAGACTTCTTTTGTCAACTCTAAGTTGCCATTGATTAAAGATATTATTTTATGCACCACTAAGAAAGAAGAAAAAGCTGCCAATTATACCATGATACAGTGTTTCCTTATGCATTAGAAATGTTATGTTCTAATCATTAAAATAACTCTTTTGAATTTATTTTTATCACTTTAGGCATACATTAAAAAGTACATGCAATACTACTGGTTAAGAGCTATGGTCTCCAAAATATTCTTCCAGGTTTCTGATGCCCTCTTTGCATGTTTTAATAATGACACCCTCATGATCTTATCAGAAAGTATCAACACAGAGTTTTCAGACCAAGTTCATGCATGTGCAGGCAATGACAACTATGTCACAGTGGCCACCTGGCCACCAGTTTGTAATCATAGTCCAGTTTCAGATTGTGCAACGGCCTTTAAAATACATGCATCATAGACCCGATGAGATGTAGTTTATGATTTGATGAACAAGAAGGCAAAGGATATAGGATGGGTTCCAGGGACGTGGCCCCTACAGGCAGCTGAGTTGAGACCGGGCTGAACAGAAGGAGCAGGAGCGGGGAGAACTCCTTCCTTGCAACAAGCAGAACCAGAGATGGCCTCCAGCCGTCCCCCAGCCCTCCTCACACCGTGCCAACGTACTTGTTGATGTCGTTTCCACTTGAGACTGTGATATCGTTGAGGGTGCAGGGCTGGCCTCATTCATCTCTGAGCCCTACGAGCCTTAACAGAGTGCCTGCTTCTTAAGTGAACACGTGAAGAGACGCACAGAGCTGAACAGGGAGGAGGGGTTTCTGCAGCAGGAGCTCCAGGGATGACTTCTTGGAGCAATCACATGTGACCAAGCATGCTTGAGAGTTGCAGGTGGGAAGATGAGCCTCTAGGAGAGCTCAGCCCAGACTGGAGGCTGCTTGAGGGATGGACATAGAGAAATTTCAAACGAAAGGGTCAGGCCAGTGGGGCAGCAAGGCTGTGGCTACAGCTGGACCTTGGGCTCTAACATGAGCCCAAGGAGCCTTGTGCCTGAAGGGCTTGGGGTGGAAATCTAATTTTCTCTGTTCAGAATCTCTGTGTCCCTTGTGAACCCTGGGTGCCCCTTCCCCCCACCATGTGATTCTGGTGGGAATGCCAGTCATGGGCCTTGCCTCTTCCCTGAATGACCACAAGAGTGGGCAGGGCCACCTTCACCATTCGGCACAACTGGCACCTTGCCTTGGGCCCACAATACTTTTAGGAACCCGCAGAAATGTTTTAATTTCTTTTAAAATCAGAAGAAAAAATGAATATAATCCAGCAGGATTGTAGTAATCTTTATAACAACACAGTTGTAAAATATCATTTTCAATGTTTTTTTTATGGAGGAAGGAGCCCAAAAAGACAAAAGTACCCCAGATCCATGTAAGTCCTATCGGGACCCTGAGAATGGGCATGTGACACAAGTCATGTCCATCAGACCCTTGCCAAGGAATAGGACTCTTGGGAGATAAGTTATACCAACAGCAGGGCCGATACAGAGGCTGTCTGCCATATTGGTTGTGAAGAGAGCCTTAAAACAGGAGCTCACAGCAGTGTTCACCTTGGGACAGTGGAGAGGGGAATGAGCCTGGTGGCTTTTTCTCAGCCAAAGTTGGTATTTATATTAGTCAGCCAAAGGGGTGTTGATGCAAAGTACCAGAAATCTATTGGCTTTTATAAAGGGTATTTATTTGGGGTAGAAGCTTACAGTCCCAAGGCCCTACTAAAAAGTCCAACTCAAGGTTGCTTTCTCACCAAAGTCAGTTGAAGTTGCCACATGTTGAAGCAAGATGGTGGGCAATCTCTGCTTAGTCTCCTATATCAGTCTCTGGCATAGGGCTTATTTTTGGGGGACCTTCTCAGCTGCTCAGCTGCTCTGTTCTCTTCAGCTGTAAAGTATCGGGTGAATGGTTCATCTTTCCCTGGGCTTTAGCTGTTTGAGCCTTCTACTTTCTTACTTTCTGTGATATGACAGAGTTCTTACCTCTGGCATCTATGGAGCTCTCTCTTCCTGTGTATCTTTTTGGGTGAGTGTCCATTTATATCAGCCCACCAAGAGGGCGGGGACTCAATCTGAGTCATGACCTACTGGTGTGATTGAATCAAAGCCCTAATCTTAGCAGGTAATTTAATCAAGACATGTCAGCTGAGTCTAATGCATACAAAGGGTATCACACCCAGAGGAATAGATGGGTTTACAAACATAAGCTTTCTCTTTTTGGGGATTCATAAATAATACCAAACTGCCACAGTATTGTTCCATTTATTTAGTGAAACAAAACAAGAGAAAAGGCAAACAAACAAAAAAACTCCACAAGAAGCAAAGATAGCAAAATGAATGAAAACTGGTGTTAATTCTGGGCAGGAAGGGAATGAATGCTTACTGTATTATTTCTAATTTCTAAAAAATAAAAACACCATGGCAGCCCAAGATCACAGAGAACCCCTCGAGTCCCTTTCCTTTCTGAGGCTTGATGGCTTAGTTTTTCCTTTGAGTCTGGGGGCTGCCTTTCTCCCTACATTCCAGTCAGCCCGGAGGCTGTTGCTGTTGCCTACAGCCAAGGAGCACTACTGCATCCAGGTGTGTGTCAGCTGCTCTTCATGCAAGTGAACATCTTTCTAGGGTGAAAGGTTCCCATTAACTTGGCTCTCGCTCAACCTGGAGCCTCATGGCTCCCACTCAATCCATGGCACAGTGGCCTTGTTGAACACTAGTCCCAGCTTCCTGCTGTGCCTTGGCATCACCTCCAGATCGTGTCCTGGGAAGGGTTCCTCATGGAGAACTAGCCTGCCTGACCAAGGGAATTGGGTTTGGGGAATAGAAAGGTGGAAGGGCTTTCACACTTACCGAGCATCAAGTAGTGGGATCCTTCTCCAGCATCCCCTGTAAACCTTATGCATCTTTGTGATTTGTGCGTCAGTTCATTTTAAAACAACTGATGTTAAGGAACAGTGACCATATAGTTTATCATCTAAACCTGCGTACGTTTAAAAGTGAAAGGGATGCTCTTGTAAATACATTGGGATAACAAACCTAAATGGGACAGTCCCAGGCAAATCGAATCATTCAGTCACCCCAGTCATATGCCTTGCCTAAGGTCATGCAGCTATTCAGTGGTGGGGCTGGGATTTGGGTCCCTTTGCTCTCATCCCTAAGGAGGGCAAAAGTTCTGAGGAATTCTAAGAATCACATGGTACAATAGTTGGGAGAAAAAGAGCAATGCTGATGGGAACTCTGGGATCCCCAAATCTTTGCCCTTCATCCCTGTATTCACCCCTGTGAGATCAGGAGTGAAGCCCATTTAAACAGTGAAGATTCCTTGTGCACGTATATTCTTAGCAAGAAAAGGGGAGCATGTATGCCCACTGCATAGCTATAGCAGGGGCCAGAAACACCAAAGAGACAGTGTACGTGCTGGTGGACCTTGGGGCCATGGGTGGAAAGGAACACTCGGGGACCAGCTTAGCCTGGAGCAGGGAGCCCCTTTCACCACCCCCTACCCACCTCCCACGGCAGACTTAAAGTCAGAAGGTCTGTGCTCCATCTCCCGCCCCCGCCCCCCAGTCACCAGGGAGATTCAATTACATTTAGAGACACAATGTCTGCCTCCCCTGGATTAATTTCCGGATCCTGCCAAAGCTTATGCTTATCTTCTTTTTTCTTGCTGAGAGTAAGAACCCTATAAAATCACCTCTATCAGGGCCCAAGAAATGAGCTGGGGCAAGGCATACATAAAGATCAGGGCCTCATGTCTCTCCAGGCTCAAAATTTATTTGTCTCCTCATATAGCTTTGGAAAGGGCCCGAGCAGGACGATTTGCTTGCTACAGAGTGCACCTACCTCCCTTCCATCCAAAGGGTCTATTCCATGGGGGTGAGGGGGTTGAACAAGAGCAAGACATCCTCTGCACGTGTTACATAATGGTAATAGCTCGAATATTTATGAACATTTGCTGAAAGCCTGGAATGTGCCAGGTTCTGTGCCTTTGGTTGGAAGAGCACAGAGCCCTGCTCCTAAGGAGTTTTATAATAATAATAGCGAGGAGAGCAGCAAGAGCTAGCTAGCATTTACTGAGTGCTTACAAAATGCTTAGTCTAGTGCTAATCCCTTCACATACATGGTCTTACTTAATCCTCACAACAGCCCAAGAGGTAGGCAACAATTCTATCCATTGCACAGATTGGTAAAATTAAGCAACTGGGTCACTGTCATGCAACTGGTAAGGATTTAACAAAGACTCCCTCTTAGGTATGTTTGACGCTAATGCCCATTCCTTAGCGATTGTTTTTAAGAGCAGAGTGTGAGGTTATTCATGGGATGTCAATCTCCAAACTTGACATAAGCTGTGAGTTAAAAAAAAAATTCATTGAGTAAATAATATATGCTCACAGTTTGCAGGCATTATCTCCTTTAATCTGCACAGCAACCCTGTGACCCAGACACGTTTATCATTATCCCCATCTTACGGATGAGAAAATTGAGGTTTGACAAGGTTACCCAGTGAGGAAGCGGCAAGGTTCAGATTTGAACAGAGGTAGCCTGAGTTCAGAGTCATGTTTGAAGCACCACGTTCTACTAGCCTTCTAGTGGCTGAGCAGTGAACTCCACGTGGCGGGTAAGAGCTGTAACATGTACCTTGAGGTGTCACCACAAGTCTAATTTAAGAAATGTCTCCCCTACCCACCTCTGATTCCCCAAGCAGGCTGGGTGGTGTTGGATTCCTCGAATGTTGTTCTGTTCAGTGTTCTTTCAAAGTGTGTTAGACCCTATCGCCCACGATTACTCCCAGGTGCAAAATTGTATGCACAAACAGTTGCAGCCGCAATTTACTGACTGTGAGCTCAATCAGCCCATTGTGAGCACAATTAGCTGCTCCCTGCTCATTTGGAAGGAGCTGGGGCGATGATTGCCTCTGTAATTAGCCAGTTGTGGGCAGCTCAATTTGCTTGTGCAATTTTGCACCCTCAGACATGGAATGTGCAAAAGTGGTGCACACCCAGGAACTTCACACTTTGGGCTCCAAACATCCAACCTGAACCCCCCCCACGAGTCTCCATACCTGGCCGGGATTAACATTGCATGAGCAGGGCGGGCTCCTGGATCAGGAGGGAACTGGAGCTTCAGGGGGAAAGAATATACGACTGAGGGCAAACCTGATAGAATGCCACACTGGCTGAAGAAACAAACCTCACGGCATTTCAGCAAAGGAGGAAGGGAGAGGCACTAACGTGAACTGGCAGCCATAAGGGAAGGTGTGTTTAAGATTGGGATGGCCTAAGCACTGATAATTTGAGTGCAAGAGAAGTCCACCCCAAAATTTATGAGCTTAGAATGGGGAACATTTTCCATTACCAGAATAACTCAGATTGGGGAGTAGGTGAAAACTAGAAACTGGATTGAATGGGAAATTGAAATGCCTTTTAAGTCACTGGTGCAATCAACAATTTTTCTCTTCCCTCTTCCTGTATCCTGCTTTAAAAAGAACAAGTCCTCCCACTAGAGTGGGGCAGAGTCCTCCCCACCTGTTCCTGCCTAGGGAAACCCGGAAATTCAGAAAAATTTTTGCAGCTGCCCACAAAATGAGCTGCAGTCTGATTGGATTTGTTCTAGTTTTCCTTTAGTTATGAATTAATTTTTTTTTTAAAGTTCACTGTATTTTAAGTGAGATTTTAATGCATGATAAATCTCTACCTAGAAGCAACACATCAGCAGGTTTGTGAAATAAATCAAAGGAAAGGGGACGCCTCACTGTTTAACCACCCCAAATGTCCTGAGAACCTTCTGGAAACTGAGGTACCTTAATTTACTGTTATTCCATTTCACTCTTTATAACTACCCTAAACATTTTAGAACAGGGCAGCATTACTCATAATAGGCAAAAAGCAGGGTGAAATTTTTCCATCAGCTGAGGAATGGATAAACAAAAAGTAGTCTATCCATGCAATGGAATATGATTCAGCCATAAAAAGAATGGAGCAGACACACTATAACATGGATGAACCTTGAGAACTTTAGGTTAAGTGAAAGAAGCCAGACACAGAAGACCACATATTATATGACTGCACTTTCCTGAAATGTCTGGACTAGAACAGAAAGTAGATTAGTGGTGCCAGGGGCTGGGGCAAGGGCAGAACAGGGAGGAACTGCTAATGGGCTTGGGATTTCTTTTCAGGGTGAAAAAAATGTCCTAGAATTAGATGGTGATTACAGTTGCACAACCCTGTGAATATACTAAAAGTCAATGAGTTGTACACTTTAAAAGGGTGATTTTTTTTAGGAGGTACCAGGATTGAACCCAGGGCCTCATACATGGGAAGCAGGCACTCAGCCACTGAACTACATCCACTCCCCTCAAAAGATGAATTTTATGGCATCTCATATGGAATTATATCTTATAATAATAATAATAATGGCAAATCTGTCACTTGTGGGTTGGGAGTGGATTGAGTCAGTGTGAGAATACCCTTCCATTGGTCTGTTCACAGGCCACACAGAGAAGCCCAGGGAAACAGCAATAGCTGGGACAAGGGAGCTCAAAGGTTATTTCTGATGCAGGCCACAAGCCATTCATCCGTACGGTAATAAGGACTCCAGTCACAGGATTAAGGCCCATAGGATTCAATTTGGTCTCATCTGAATAAGATCTTGAAGATCTTGTTCACAAATGAGTCCACACTTCAACTAAAAGCATCCTCCAAGGTCCTATCTGCAAATGGGCTCACTCCCACAGGACCACAGATTAAGACTGGGACATGTCTTTTGTGGGGGGACATGATTCAATCCCCAACACAAAGAGATGTCCATGTACCAATCCCTGGAACGACTTACCTTATATGGTGAAGTTTTGCAGGTGTGAAAAAGTTAAGGACCTCGAGAGTGGGTGATTGTCCTGGATTACCTTGGTGGGCCTGAAAGGCCATCACAAGCACCCGGAGAAGAGAAAGGCGGAGGGAGATTAGACACAGAAGAGCAGGCCACGTGAAGGAAGCAGAGATCGGAGTGATTCAACCCTAAGCCAAGGAGCAGCAAGGAACACCAGCAGCCACCGGGAGCTGCAAGAGGCAAAGAAGGGCTCTCCCCCAGAGCCTCAGGAGGAACCAACCCTACCAACACCTTGATTTTGGATTTCTGGCCTCCAGAACTGCAAGAATATCAATTTCTGTTGTTTTAAGCTCCCCAGTTTGTGGTAATTTGGTAGGGCAGCCCCAGGAAACTAATATACCCGGCACTTCACAAGGCTCACTTTTTCTTCGTGCACAGAATCCAAGTCACATATAACCTACTCAGAGAGCTGTATCCTGACTGAGCCATGTTAAGTTCCCTCACGGTCTCTCTCCCTTTCTCCCCACACACAGGCACTCTCCGATATTCTTAGGTGCATCAGCATGTTTTATATTCTCAATAACACTCATCACTATCTCCAGCTAGCTTACTTAGCCTTTTATTTACTCATCTATTGTGAATGTCCTGTTTACAGATGAATCTTCAGTAAATATGGACCTGGCACATAGTGTGAGCTTAATCAATGTTTGTTGAATGAATAAATGGCTTTCTTAAATGCATAATGGTTTCAGAGATCTGATGTAAAACTGGATTAAAGGGGATAATAAATATAACCCCTAAATGGAATAAAATTCCTAAGTGTAAGGCATAAAATTAAAACTGGGGAGGGGAGAATAGGAAGCAGTGGTGTGGAAACTTTCTTCAGAAGATCCAACTAGAAAAAGCAAGTAAGGTCAGACTCTGTGCTCTGTCCTCCAAAGATGTTTACCTCCGGGACGGATCAAGGTCAAGAATGGTGAAGCTAGAAAAAGGGGTCTGTTACTGTAATCTGAAGAAGCAGAAATGGAAGGTCAAATAAATTGACCAAACAAAAAGTGGAATGAAAGAAGTAGTCGTATTGAAACTTACACATGGGGTGTTTTGCTCACCAGTAAGATCAAACCAATTCTGTTCTTTGATTGGCAAGAGTCTAGAGAAGGAGGGGGAGCAGAAATCAGATACAGATTTATTTCCCTCCTGAAGGGAAATAAATGCCCATGTTCATTCATACCTGTCTTCTAGGTTGACATACCCTATTTTTGCTTAAAGCCCTAAGAGTTGACATCAGATCTTTACCTGAGCCCAAGGATGGCACACGCAGAGCTGGGTTCCTGCCTGCAGTGGCTTGGCCGTGAGAAATCCCATCTCTGCCCACTTTTAAATAATGCTTGCAACAGCTCCTTTTTCAGACGTAATTTCTCTTTTAATCACTTTCAGATCCTGCAGGGGAACTTTAAAATGAGACATCTTTAGTTTGACTTTGAAGTATGTTGTTTGTTTTTTGGCTCACTGCAAATTAGCAGACATTTTAATTGCTGGTGTTTGTTATTACGTTTGAGTTTCAGTGGTCTGCGTGGTTGCTTGGCAGAGTGAGAACAAATGCTCTGTGAATAAAACTCTGGTCTTTAACCCAATTTGAGGAGTGGGTGCCCCGGCAGCGGTGTGGGTGCTATTCAAGTCTCCGGCTCATTTTCAACCATATTTTGACCTGGAAAAACCAAAACACATTTGGCCCTGAGCACTTCTTCCCTTGATTTTTTAATCTTGGGAGCAATTTAAAGGAAATTTAATCCATATGTTTCTGATTCATTTGAATCACAAAAACATTGGGGTTTGAGAGTTATTTGATGTCCAAATGCCTTTTGAGCCTTTTTAATAAACTTTCCAAGTCTTAATGCTTTAAAAACATATACTCACGTTTTGCCAAGGGTGAATGGATTCGGGCTGCAGAGGATTTGGATTGCATTTGAAATTCTGAACTCATAAATTATGACCATGTTAAGATAAAGTCTGTGTCTACACAATACCCAAACAGCCCGACAGAAAGCCAAAATACTAGGTTGTCATCCAGATGTTGCATAACTTCTGAATGCGTGGCGAAACATCAACAAAACATCCGGATGGTTTACTGGCTTTTTCCCTCTTGATTCAGATGTTTGCTGTTACAGACTTATGGACGTGGGCAACAGCTGTCAATCCTGGCACAAGCTTTATTTTAAAAGAGTTTCTATATTCACATGTGGATCACAATGTTCATGGGATGAGGCGGGTGGTGGTGATTAAGCTGCAAGACTAGACTCGGAAGGCTGAGAAAAGAGGTGATCCAGTGTGTCTGAGCATTCTTCAAGGAGAGTGGGGAAAATAGATGAGTTGCTTAATAACATGTTTACTGCATTTTTCTAATTGGAAGGATTGTGTTGTAAGACAAAACCAACAAGAAACAGAAAGTGCTTCATGCTCTTTTCTCCTAGCAGGGAAAAGATCTAGGAGTGCCCTGTATAAAATAAAGGCAATTTCAGATCAGGGAAATAGTAACAATTAAAATGATAATATTCATAAATAGCTCATATAGCTCTTTCCTGGTCCACATATTATTCATTTACAATAATAATTGAAATTGTGATAATAGGATTGAAATTATAAGACACTTTCTATAAGGCCCTTCTAAGGGCTTGTCAGACGTTTATTCTTTTGATCCTCGTGACACTCTAGGAGGTGGATGCTGTGCTCCCTTTAAGGAGGGCCATTGACTTCGTGGTCACTGAGAACATAAGCCGTACTCTCAGCTAACGTAGATGGACTAATGGCTCCCAATCGGGGACGATTTTGTCTCCCAGGGGACATTTGGTAATGTCCAGAGACATCTTAATTGTTACACCTGGGTAAGGGGGTATTACAGGCACCTCGTGGGCAGAGGCCAGGAATGCTGCTAGACATCTTACAGTGCATTGGACCAACCCCCCAACACACACACACTCACGCCAAAGAATTATCTGGCCCCAATGTCAATAGTGCCACTGAAGAACTCAGAGGTAGACGAAAGAACTGTGAAGGCTTATTGGCAATCAACTTATAGGCTCTTTGCTGACGGCAGGTGGAAC
>JAQZBX010046229.1:0-20824 GCA_029593785.1 Cabassous unicinctus | reverse complement strand
GGAGGAGCCAGCCAACATCATTATATTTTTTCACTCCACATAATTCTGTTAAGCTGTTGAAAACACTCTCACCCAGATCCTTGCTTCTTATAAGCATGGAAGTAGGGGAATCCAATGATGCTATTTTTCATATCTCTATTGCCAGCTCATGCCATGGACTGTTAGCCACCTCATTATTGGAAAGGGAGTCATTAGTACCCCTGAGTCCAATTAGGGTAGAGAGCCAATTACAAAACTCCCAGAACCACCTCAGACATCCCATGTTTAAGACTCTTCCTCAAGAACCACCCCACTCTCGGTACCAAGCTGTATTAGTCAGAGTTCTCTCGGGAAACAGAATCAACAGGAGATATCTGTCAATAATATGAGGTTTTAAAAGAGTCTCTCACACGACTGTGGGGATGCACAAGTCCAGGTTCTGCAGGCAGGCTGCAAACCAGTGGCTCCGATGAAAGTCCGACGAAGGTCATTGATGAGTTTCTGGGAGAAGTTGCCTGTCCAATGACGAGCTGGGAAATTCTCTCTGAATGTTGAAATCACTTCCCCTTTTAAGTCATTCAACTGATTGTATAAAAGCACCACCCATTGATGATGTAATCTCCCTGATTGATGCAGATGTAATCAGCCATCCATGCAGAAAACTCACTGGTGATTGAAGTTCATAAATGCTCTTGTATTACAATTAGCCCAGTGCTTGCTGGAATAAACACCTGGACACCATAACCTGGTGGAGTTGACACATTAGCCTAACCATCACAGCCTCTAAGCATGGATTATAGTTTACATTGTAGTTTACCCTCTCTCCTGCACAATTTTGTAGGTTATGGCAAGATATGTAATGTCCTGTATCTGCCATTATAATGTCATTCAGGACAATTCCCAAATCCCCAAAAGGCCCCCATATTACACCTTCTTTTCCTTAACCCTGCCCTCAGAGCCTCTAGTGACCACTGCATCCACATGAATTTAATAATATCTTCAATTGCTAGAATCACAATGTCTATAGTAGAATACCAGTAAGTCTACTTTAGTCCATAGTTCATTCCTCAATCCTTAGGATTCTGAGATGGTGATGCCCACTCCACCTCTAATTGAGAAGGGGTTTCAATCCTATGAGAGAGATGGCTGGGACTCGCTTGCAGTTGTAGAGTCTCTAAGTTCTTGGGATGATCATTGTCCATCATCATCTCCTTGTTAATTGTCCTTGGTGAGACCAATGAACTGGAGAGAAGGTGTTGCAATTCTGTTGAGATACATGACCAAGCTGGCATATAGACAGCCGAATGATTTTAGTTTGTTGGATGTACACCTATCAAACCTAATACTAATTATAGGTATAGGTTCAAATACAAGGATTTAAAAGAGCTATGTTTAGGGAGAGCACAAATGAGTCCATCTCTGTCATATGGGGGAGCAAAAATTCAAAAGTAAGGCCCTCTGGTAAGGCATTAAACTCTTGAGCCATCTGCCCTGACTATAGTGTCTGTATGTATCCAGAGTCTTCACGAGCCCCACTATTTGAGGTAGTATTTACTTTGGCAGTCAATGAGATCCTGATGAGACATGCATAAGCATAACCTCTGGAATGACCTCCCAACTCACTTTGAAATCTCTTAGCCATACAAACTAATTTGTCTTTAGCTTTTCCCCTTTTGGTCAAGGTCTTTTAACAGTTGTAGTGCTAGTTGGTGCTTGGTAGTAATCCCTCAGTGCCAGGGAGGCTCATCCTCAGGAGTCATGTCCCACATTGGGGGGAATGTAATTCATTTATATGCTGAGTTTAGCTTAGGGAGAAGCCACATTTGAGCAACAAGGAGGCTCTCAGGAGATCACTTTTAGGCACCTATAATACTAGGCTAAGTTTCAATTTCAAGAGTAAAGGTTCATAAGAACAGTCATCAACATGAATGACCCATCAATGGATCATCCTCCATCACTAGTCATTTGCCACTGTACTTAGATGATTCTTGCTGATCCATTAGAGAATATGGCAGAGCTCCCCAAAATGGGAATTTGATATTCTTTCTGTTATTGTGTGGATCTCCACCCACTGTGACAGTGCGCCATGAACATTTGAACACATTTATATGCCTTATATATATGTGCCCAGGTGAACTTCCTCCCATGCATCCCCCATCACTGACACCCCACACAAATGATCTCCCGCTTTCATAGTTGTAACCCTTCTGTGATCCAAAACTCCTTCAAAAATGAAGCCAATGAAACAGACAGATACAATTAATAAGAAAATGAAATTATAATGATAGTTATAAAATAAGAAATAAAATACAAAAAGGTGACATTGCATTGACAGATACATGATATTATATATCTTCCCATAGACTGCAGAATTGTGTGGAAGAGAGTATAAACTACAATACACAATGTGAACTATGGTCCGTGCTCAATGGCAAGGCCCCAGGATGTGTTTTTCAGTTGCAATGAATGTGTCACAGTAATGAATGATGTTGCTTATGTGGGTGGTGTGGGGAGTGGGGCACATGGGAATACCTATATTTTTTTGTGTAACATTTGTGTAAGCTAAGTATCTTTAAAGAATAAAAATATATATATTTAATTAAAAAATTTTTTTGTTTAAATTCAGAATAATAAAAAATAGTAAAAATATTTTTTAAAATAAATAAATAAATTTATTTTTGACATTATGTCTTTCATCATGTAAGATCTGATCTCTGGTAAGTATAGTGACATTGTCTTCTGTTTATTCCCACATTGTCTTACTTTTTTCATTTTGTCTTCAAAGAAGTTTTAGGTTACAGAAAAATCATGTACAGAATACAGGGATTCCCATATCCAACATCCTCCTTCTTTTCCCCTTTCCCCTATGAATAACATTTTATGTATACACGGTTCATTTGTTACAGTTGGTGTAAAAATATTGAAATATAGCTAGTAATCATGGTCAATGGTTTACATTATGATTTACACTTTGGACAATACATTCTTATAAATTTTGATGAAATTTAACATGACCTGTGTCCATCATTGCAAGATCACCTAGAACACTTCCATGACCTCCAAAATGCCCCATGTTCCATTTATTCTATCCCTCCCTCCCCCTCCCCTTGGGACCCATGGCAACCAACAGTCTTCACTCCTTGAAGAACAAGATTCATAGTTACTTACCACAACATTAAGTGCTTGACATACTGATCTGTCCTCCCTTATTAGGAATTGACTATGCTCTCAAGAGTCTCCTGCCCCTCTATTTGAGAACATAGCAGGTCTCCCCAGGATGGGAGTTCATCAACTTCCCACTCATTATGTGTGTCTTCACCCACTGATACAACCCATTATGACAAGATGGACAGTCACACATTCCCAGAAGCCTGCCCCAGGTGTATTCTGTCCCAGACGCCCCCCACATCCAACACTATAAACCAGTAACCCTTCCCTGCCATGTTGCCATAAGAACATTCCTAACGTTGGGTTTCTTGCCAAATGCCAAATAACAATTTATATGGAAAAAAAATACCTTGACAAAAAGGAGGAAATATTAAAAACAAATTAGTTTTTATGGCTAGGAGTTTTCAAAGTGAGTTGGGAGGTCATTCCAGAAGATAAACCTATGCTAGTCTTATGAGGAGTTTCCTGACTGCTGCCGTAAAAAGTTCCTCAAGCACGAGGTCTCCTGAGGGTTCTAGGGACATCTTGACACTATAGGCAGGACATACAACTCCAGAAATTTGGCACCATGTCATTGGGCCTTACCTTGGAATATATGATAACTTTTTTCCGAAATGCATTATAGTTGGACTCATTTATAATTTTCCTACTCATAGTTCTACTGCCCCCTTTATTTGAACCTGTAATTAACACTATGCTCATTAAATATGTGTCCCATAGACTTAAATCTTCCAGCTATTCATATGCCGTAACTCAGCAAGGTTGCAGCCAACACTTACCCTCCAATTCATCAGACTCACCGAGGACAACTAACAAAAGTATGATGACGTACAGCATCCATCCCAAAAAAGAGAGTATCCCCTATTGCAAGCTGGACTCTTCCAACCTGCCATATGGGACCTAAAGCCCTTCTTTATTGGAAACTATGTGGACATCTTCATTCCAAATCCTCAAGACTGAGAAGCATAAGTGGGGATTGCATCTATGGACTAAAGTAGACTTATTATTATTGTAGTAATGGGAGAATTTGTAACATTGATATAAAGTAGTGATCACCAGAGGTTCTGTGAGCAGGGAGAGGGAAGAAAAAGTGTAACATGGGACATTTTTGGCACATTAGGTTGTTCTGCATGGCATTGCAATGACACACAGGTCTTTATACATTTTGTCAAATCATTTTGCACTATAAAATTTTACAGTGCAAAGTGTAAGCCATAATGTAAACTACAGACCCTGGTTTGTAAGCAACGCTTCAATATGTGTTCATCCATTGCAACAAATATACCAGACTAATTTAAGATGTAGTTTATGGGGGAAAGTGTGGGAGGGGGAGGCCATGAGGTGTATGAGAATCCCCTAATTTTTTATGTAAAATTTATGTAACCTAAACCTTCTTTATAATAATAATTTTAAAAATTACAAAAGGAAAAGGAAAAAGGAAATTAAAACACTATGAAGACACTGGGTATAAACAAAGAAAAAATTAAAATCTTGTTGAGGAAAATAACAGATCTTTTGTGAATGACAGACATAAGAGATATTAAAAATACAGGAGTTGCAAACAGCAGCAGATTTAAAATCATGGAAAAAATAATCAGTGATGTAGAATAGAGAAGAGCCTACTTAAGAAGGGAGAACAGAAAGAGAAAAGAATGGGGAAAAAATGAATAAACATGTCCTTAAAGACTTGAATGATAGGATGTATTGCACCAACATATGTGTTAGGGGAGTTCCAGAAGGAGAAGAGAATGGAGAAATGGGCAGAAAGAACGTTTGAGGAGATCATGTCTGAAAATATCCCAACTCACATGAAAGACATGAATATATGTGTCCAGGAAGCAGAGTGCACTCCAATTAGATTAAATCCAAATAGCTCTATTCCATGACACATAATATTAAAAATGCTAAATGCAAAGATAAAGAGAAAATTCTGAAAGCAGCAAGGAAAAAGGGAAGCAGCATATACAAGGGATGGCCAAAACTATTTAGTGAGGATTTCTCTTCAGAAACTCTGGAAGCGAGAAGACAATGGTATGATATAATTACACTACTGAAAGAGAAAAACTGCCAGAGAATAATTCTTTATGTGGCAAAACTTTCCTTAAAATATGAAAATGAGTTTAAAATATTCAAAAATATGTTTTTAAAAATTCACAAATATAGCAGTTTGGGATGATTTATGAATCCCAAAAAAGGGAGATTATGTTTGTGAACTGGTCTTTTTGTCTGGATATGGTACCCTTTGATTGTATCAAATTCAAAGGTTTAAAGTTTATTTTTTTAAATCGATTTTACGGCTTTGATAAGGCTGTCAATAAGTTGTAGCTAAGGTTGAGTCCTGACCTATATAAATGGACACTCACTCAAAAAGATACACAGAAGGAGACACAGAAGAGGAGAGAACTTGATCATTTCAGTCCCACCAAGTGATAGAAAGAAGTCTCAAACACCTAAAACCCCGGAAGAGAGATGACCCATTTGCCTGATAGCTTGCAGTTGAAGAGAACAGAGAAGTTTAGCAGCTGAGGAGGCCCAGAAAGAAACAAGCCCTATGCCAGGTTACAACTGACATCAGAAGAAACTGGGAGCATGGAGTTTTAAGAGGAAGAAGGAAGGAGAGACTAGGCAGAGATTGCCTGCCATCTTGCTTCAACACATGGCAGCTGACTTTGGTGAGAATGCAGCCTGGAGTTGGACTCTTTAGGGACTTGTAACTGTGAGATTTTGTCCCAAATAAATAACCTTTATAAAAGACAACAGATTCCTGATACTTTGCATCAGCACCTCTATGGCTGACTAAGGCAGCAAATAAACAGAAATGAAGAGAGTTTGTAAACAAGAATCCAGCTCTGCAGGAAACACTAAAGGGAATTTCACAGCCAGAAAAGAAAAGACAAGAGAGAGAGGCATGAAGGAAAATGTATAAGTGAAGACTATTAGAAAGAGAAGCAAAAAGAGTGAAAAGACAAAGATAAGATATGACATATGAAAGTCAAAGAATAAAATAACTGAAGTATGTAATGCCTTTATAGTAATAACATTTGATTATTATGGGATTAAATCCACCAATCAAAAGACATAGGATGATTGAATGGATTAAAAAAATATGAGCCATCCATATGCTGTCTGCAGGACACTCACCTTAGATCCAAGGATGTGAGTAGACTGAAAGTGAAAAGTTTCAAAAAATATTTCATGAAAACAGTAACCAAAAGAGAACAGAGGTAACTATACTGGTGTCTGACAAAACAAACTTCAACTGCAAAAAAGTGATAAAAGATGCAGAAGGCAATTATATATTTATAAAAGGCACACTCCACCAGGAAATGGTAACAGTCATAAATACCTATATACCTAACCAAGGTTCCTCAAAACATGAGGCCAACTCTGGCAAAACAGAAAGGATAAATAGATGTTTCTACAGTAATAGCTGGAGACTTCAAAATGCCATTCATATCAATAGGTATAACAACTACACTCAAGATCAATAAGGAAACAGAAAACTTGAACAATGTGATAAATGAGATGGACCTAACACTTATATATAGAACATTGCACCCCAAATCAACAGGTTATACATTCTTCTCAAGTGTTCATAGATCTTCCTCCAGAATAGACTGTATTTTGGACCACAAAACTGCTCTCAAGATTGAAATTATACAAATGACCTTCTCTAACCATAAAGGAATGAAGCTGGAAAGCAATAATAGGCAGGAAAGGGGGAAATTTGCAAATATATGGAGGCTAAACACCATACTCCTAAAAATCAATGGATAAAAGGAGAAATTGCAAGAAAAAGAAAGAGATATCTAGAGATGAAGGAAAATAGGAAGCAACATTTCAAAACTTTTGGGATACCCTGAAGGCAGTGCTGTGAGGGAAAATTATACCCCTAAAGGCTCATATTAAAAAAGAAGAAAGAGATAAAATCAAAGACCTAATTGAAAACTTGGAGAAAATAGAAAAATAGAGAAAACCAATCTCAAAGCAAAGAAACAGTAAGAAACAACACATTAGAGCACAAATAAATAAAATTGAGAACAACAACAACAAATAAATAGAGAAAATCAACAAAACTAAAAGCTGGATTTTGAGAATGTCAATAAAATGGATAAACTCTTAGCTAGACTAACAAAGAAAAAAAAGAGAGATGATGCAAATAAATAAAATAAGAATTGAGAGGTGGGACATTACAACAGATCCCACAGAAATAAAAAGGATCATAAGAGGATATGAGAAATTATTTTACAACGAATTAGACAACCCAAATAAAATGGAAGAAATCCTACAAATGTACAAAGAACACACATTGACTCTAAAAGAAATGCTTAACAAACCAATCACAAGCAGAGTGACTTAAAACAACAACAACAACAACAAAAAACTCCTAAAAAGAAAAGCCCAGGACCAGATGGTTTCGCAGGTAAATTCTACCAAACATTTCAAGAAGAATTAATGCTTGTTCTGTTTAAACTATTCCAAACTTTAAAAAGGAGGGACTATTACCCAACACATATCATGAAGCCAGCATCACCCTAATGTGAAAGCCAGATAAAGATACTACAAGAAAAGAAAATTACAGACCAATCTCTCTAATGGACATAGACATAAAATTCTCAACAAATACTTGCAAATATAATCCAACAGCATATCAAAAAAATCATACACCATGACCAAGGGGGATTTCTTCTGTGTATGCAAAGGTGATTCTACATAAGAAAAATCAATGTAATACACAACATTAATAAACTGAAGTAAAAAAAAAAAAGATCTATCAATGCAGAAAATGAAAAATCTAACATCCTTTCATAATAAAAACACTATGAAATATGTATATATAGGGAGAGAAAGAAAATTCTTCTATATAATAAAGGGGGTATATTAAAATCTCACAGCCAACATCATACTTAATGGGAAGAGTTTGAAATCTCCCCCTCTAAGATCAGGAGCAAGAGATGTATACTCACGATCACTACTAAAAAAGAAGAGTGAAGTCAGAAGACTCACACATTCTGGCCTTGAAGTGTATTACAAACAATAGTGGTCAAAACAGCCTGGTATTAGCATAAAGACAGACATATTGATCAATGAAATCAAATTGAGGGTTCAGAAATATACCCTCATCTCTAAGGTCAACTGATTTTTTATAAAACTACTAATTGCACTTTACTAGTACAGAACAGTCTCTTTAACAAATGACTCTTGGAGAACTGGACATCCATAACCAAAAGAATGAAAGAGGACCTCTTCCTGCTCCCAATATAATAATCAAGTCAAAATGCATCAAAGATAGAAACTTAAAATTCAATACCATAAAACTCCTTGAAAATAATGTAAGGAAACATCTACAAGACATTATAGTAAGTAGGGGTCACTTAAACCTTATATCCATTTGCTGCTTACAAAAGAGAAAATTGGCAAATGGGACCTCCTCATAAAAAACACTTCTGCACCTCAAGGGATTTCGTGAAGAGGGAGAAAAGGCAGTCCACTCTCAAAAATGGGAGAAAATATTTGGAAATGACACATCTGACAAGGGTATATTATCTATGATATATAAACAGATCCTACAACTCAACAATAAAAAGACAAATAATCTGATTAAAAAATGGTCAAAAGACCTGAATAGACATTTTTTAAAGTAGAAATACAAATGACAAAAAACATTGAAAAAAATGTCAACATCACTGGCTATTAGATAATTGCAAATCAAATTACAATGAGATATCATTTTACAACTACTAGCATGACTACTATCAAAAAAAGAAAAAAAAACAGAAAACTACAAGTGGAGGAGAGGATATGGAGAGATAAGAATGCTTATACGCTGTTCGTAGGAATGTAGAATGGTACAGTCACTGTGGATATCTCTTTGGCATTTCCTAAGATCTGTCATTTTACTTGGCAATATCACTACTAAGTTTATACCCAGAACTGAGAGCAGAGACACAAACAGACATCTGCACACAGATCTTCATAGTGACACTATTCAGAATTGCCAAAAGAGGCAATCAATCCAGGCCTCCATCAACTGATGAATGGATAAGCAAACTGTGGCATATATACATAGTGGAATTTTGTTCTGTTTTAAGAAGAAATGAAGTTTTGAAGCATATGAAAATATGGATGAACTTGGAGGGCATTATGTTGAGGGAAGGAAACCAGGAATAGAAGGACAAATTTTCAATGATTTCACTTTTATGAACTAAATAAAATAAGCAAACTCATGGAGTTAATAACTAGAATGCAAGTCATTAGAGAATAGAATGTGGTTAGAGAATGGAAAGCTGAGGTTTTATCTGTGCAGAAGTGGTAAAAAGTTGTTTCCAAATGCTTGGAAACTAATAAAAATGGTGAAGAAACATTCATATTATTTTTTAAAAATCTTTATTTTGTAGTGCTAACATATTGGTATGATACTGATTTTTTTTCTCTTATTCTTGGAGTGATGAAAATGCTCTAATACTGATTGAAGTGATGAAAGCACAACTCCAGTTATACCAAATGTCATTGATTGTGAAGTTTAGATAACTTGTATGGTTTATGAACCAAAAAAAAAAAAAAAAAAAAAAAAATTGTGGGCTTGGTTGGGGGAAAGATGCACCAAGATTAAGGCGTGGATTGAAGCTAGTGGTGATGCTTTGATGATATTTTTTCATAAATTCATATATTTTTACAAATATTTCACAGTGATGCAGGATGTTAGTGGTGGAGTGAGGTACAGAAGTCGTCTATGATGTGGTGCATGTCTGTTTTGTAAGTTCACATATTTTACTGTACACTTATTGTTTATGTGTGTTCATGTATGAATGATACACTTTAATAAATTTTTTAATGAAAAAAAACAAATGAAACCTGGACTTCATTAAAATTCTGAATTCATTGAATAAAACCATTAATAGAGATAACAATTCAAACAAAAATCATTTAGATGTCATTCAAATCAACATATCTGAGAATAGACTTAAATCCAATATATAAACAACTCCTGCAACACATCCTATAATAAAATGGACACAAAAGTCTTGAAGAGGAATTTCACAATGGAGAACATCTAATTTCTCAATAACCATTAAAAATATACTCAACATGAGTACTTATCCTGGGAAAGAATATTACACCAGTCTAATATACAGTTAAATACTATCTGGGCTAAAATTTTCAGGAATCTGAGTTCAAGTTTTGACATATATGTTGAATAAATAGAATTCACATACATTGTTGGTGGGCATGTAAAATTTTGCAGCCACTTTGGGGTAAAAAAACAAACTTGTTATTATATATCATGATGAAACATGCATCTTTATGATCTAGTCTTCCACATACTCATACTCAACAGAAATTAGTGTTTATGTCCACCAAATTATAAGAACAACATTTTCATAGGGTATTTAATTTTCCTAGGAGCCCAAAGATGGTAACAACTAAAATGTCCATTTTCAATAGAATAGATAAATAAAATGTGGACAAGTTTTATCATTGGTTACATCCAGCAATGAAACACACACACACACACACACACACACACACAAACACATATAACATGTAGAAGAATGAGGAAGACCTGATGAGAAAAAGAATTCACCTACAAAAGAGAACCTATTGTATAATTCTATTTTTATTTATTTAGATATTCATAGGAATCAATGAGATGAATTACAAATATGGATACATCTGCAAGGAATTGACACTAGCAAACCAAGAAAAGCATATGTAAACAAACAAGAACTGAGAAAATCCGTGCCATTGGCACCACACTACAGCAAATGTGAACAGAATTTCTTCAGGCTGAAGGAAAGCCATGAGAAATGAAACAGTGGATTCAGCAAAGAATGAAGAGCACCAGAAAGTATAAATACATAGGTTAATGGAATTGTGGAAATATTAAGTAAGCATGTAAAATAAAACAAAATAATAAAAAATGAAAAAGTAAAATATAAGATTGGCTGCATTAAGAGCAAGGTTGCACTATGATAAGGTGTCAGGCACAATAGGAAGGCACAAAAATTCTAAATGTGTGTGTATCTATTAACAGTTTCAAAATGCATATTTCAGAATGCATAATGTGTCATAACTCAAAATATATTTTTTAAAATCCAAAATTATAGTTGTACATGTAAGTACAATTCAGTCAGTATATAAAATATGGAAAAAATAAATATAGGCATAGAATACTTGGATAGTACAATTGATTAAAATTTGTTCTCATTAGCAGATATGGATTATCACTACCAAAGATGCAGAATATAAATTCTGTTCAAGTGTGCTGAACAGTTTGTCATGACAAAGAGTGTGTTTTCAGAGCACTAGAAATCAAGGATGAAAAGGGAAGTAGCATTTCTAAAAACCCTGGAGTGCTTTTGCTTTCCTGACAGAATCTAAGTGATACACTAAAACAATTGTTTTGAGGACAACACAACAGATATCATGGAACCTCCTAATATGCACCCTGTGGCAGGTACTAGTCCAAATACATTTTGTGTCCCATTGAGTCACACTCTTGAGGGGCACGTGAGGGAGGACAGCTTTTTAACATGTTAACTGATGAAGAATCTGAGTCAGCAGAGAGGAATCCAGGTGAGGTGATTGCAGATCTCCCAGGATGGTATTTGGCTTATGTCACAGATTTGTTAATTACGTTCTATCACTTTATACTGATATTTTGGAAAATTTCAGAAGAGTTGTGTTGTTATTTAATTCATCTTAAATTTTCTGAGTTTGGTCTGATTCCTGAAAAATCACTACATTTTTCAGAGGAAATCACTGTTGTCCTGGGATAAATCTGAGCTTGGGCTCTGGATTTCTCCTTCTCAATTTATTGGTCTCTAGAATCCACAAGCATTTCACCTGATGAACCTTCAGTTTATTATGGGAACAGTTATTAGTTTTCAGTCTATTTCCCCCTTAATCTTAGAGTCTTTTGCAGGCACAAATATATTTATATTTCTTAATTACAAAAGATTTGTTCATGGACCGATTTTACACGGGTGACATTCCTTCACAACCTAGATCCAATTATCACCTTTAAGTTACCTCTGGATACTGGTTATTACTGGTGCCAATTGCTATGTTCACAGGGGATTTTTAAAACACCATCAGCATCTCTGTTTTTTACTAAAGTGTACAAGGAGGCTTCTGTTATAAATCTGAGTGATTCCTGTCAGAATCTCAGTCATATCAAGTAAATATGCCCACTCTTCCTTGCCTGCACCTGAAATGGGTATGGACCTTTTTCAGAAATCCTGGCTTGTCTATCTAGTTAAAGAAAAGATATTATTAAATTGTGTGTATTTGAAGTTAATTATTTTTCCGTCCTCTTCAAGTTACTATATGAATTGCCCACATGCTTTTGAGAGAGACTGTAAATGGTATTAGAATAGAAAATAAAGATGGTAATCACACATGATGTCAACCTCTTTTTTCATTAATTTTTCATTCATTGCCTTAAAAATGAGTCTCAGTAGGTTTATGGAATTTAAGCATTCATTTGTGATTGAGCTTCACAGCATTCAGACTTCTGCCTGCTGTAATTCAATCCAAAGTATTTTTAAAAAATTAAATTAATTATAATTAATTTAAAAATACCACATATGTATGGATGAATAAGTACACAAATAAATATATTAATGAACAAAATATGCCATCTTGTTCTTTCCGTTCCTTTGAGTCTTTGCAAAAAAGGAAATGAATTATTTGCCTTTACACTTTTTGGGACCATAGCATCCATGCAATAATCTAGTCACACAGGATAATTTTACCATGCTGGGTATCCTTATGGCTCCTTCTAGTCTGCAGGTAAAAAAGTGACCTCAGGTTTATAAACTCTATTCAAATCAGTACAAAACTCTTTATAAAATGCCACATTCCATTAAAAGAAAATGTCATTAACAAATGCAGAATGGTGGATTTCCATTTGACATTTTATGTTAGCTTGTGAAATACAATAGTATTTTGGAATTATGAAGGAAAGAAGGCTGTTGCTGAAGGGATTATCAGTTTAATCTCTTTATCAGAGATTTACAAATTTTATTTACTTATTTTTCCTAAATATAAGTAAAATTTTGAGTATCTCCCCTATTTGAAATTCTTTAAAAATGTTAAATTCCTGATATAGGTAGTATTACAAATTTTAGAGATAATGAATTTTAAGTTCAAAGGTATTTGAGAGGTTTCCCAGAGCTACAAAGCAAGAAAATATGATTCAGGATGCAAAAGATATTTTTCCCTAAAGGCAATGAAATTTCTAATATGCTACACTTTCACAAGGAAACTCAAGCTAGAAATCTGCTGGTCATTTTTTAAACTGTCTGCATGATGTTGCTTTGATGGATACAGGCCATTATATATTTTGTCAGAATATATGAAACTATAAGTTGCAAAGTGCAAAGCATAATGTAGACTATAGACCATGGTTAGTAGCAATGCTTCAATATTTGTACATCAATTGTTACAAATTTACCACACTAATGAAAGATGTTATTATTAAGGGAAAATATGAGAGGGGAGAGGGTGGGGTACATGGGAATCCTTATATATTTCATGTAACTTTTCTGTAATCTAAAACTCCTTAAAAATAAACTAAAAAAAAACCCTGAATATAGAGTGTTCTGTGGGTGTAATGAAAAGAGAATCCTCTTATCTTTATTCAGATTTTGTTTGGCCCTAAAACAATAATGACTATTAACATTTGTAGAATATGTGTAATGAGTCAGGATGCATAGATTTTATAAGTAGCTATACAACTAACCTTCCAGGCAAAACTATGACCTGAAATATACTCATTTTAGAACAAGCAAATGATAGAATATTATACATACATGAGAAGAAACTCTTAAGCATTTAATGTTACTGCTATCCCTTCTATGGAATTCAGCCAAACCAGTAGGGAGATTAAAGGAGAATGATGCAATTTTATGTTACTTTCAACTAATCATTATCAATAAAGTGAATATTAATGGACAAATGAGAGTTAATAAATGAAATAATTCTTATTTCTTTCCTCATGTTGATTCAAATGTTGTTAAGAGATTATTTGCCTTTGTCTTTTTGTGTCCAAAGCAAATTATCCAAAGATGCCAAACTACACCATGGTAACTGAATTCCTGCTTTCAAGGTTTTCTGATGTGTGGGAGTTCAGAGTCTTGCACACCATGCTATTCCTCCTAACGTACTTGGGAAACCTGATGTGAAATATTTTCATTGTCACAGCAACCACTTTCAACCACAGTCTTCATACTCCTATGTACTTCTTCTTTAGGATTCTGTCTGTCTTGGACATGTGCTACATTTCTGTCACTATTCCCAAGGTGTGTATCATCTTCTTGCTTGACAACAGGGTGATCTCCATGGTTGTATGTGCAGCTCAGGTATTTCTCATGTTTTTCTTTGCTTCTGATGAGTTGCTACTCCTCACTTTCATGGCCCGGGACCACTATGTGGACATCTGTGAGCCTCGCTATTACCCTGTGATCATGAACCCTTGTGCCTGTGTTCAGATGACAATGGCCTCCATGGTTATTGGTTTCATCTATTCAGGTGTGCACACTGGCAACACTTGCAGGCTGTCCTTTTGTCAGTCCAATGTTATCCATCAGTTCTTCTGTGACATCCCGTCTCTACTGAGGCTTTCCTGCTCTGACACCACTGGCAATCAAGTTTTATTTTTTTATCACTGCAGTAGTAGTTGGTGGTGGCTGTTTTGCTTTCATTGTCATGTCTTATATTTTCAACTTTTCTATTGTGCTCAAGTTTCCATCCACAAGAGAGAGAGGAAAGGTCTTTTATACCTGTGTGCCTCACATACTCATGGTGTCTATTTTCCTCAGTTCAGGTGCCGCTGTGCATATGATGCCAACCTCCAACTCTCCCACAATTCAAGACATGATTATTTCCCTGTTCTACTCAATCCTCCCTCCTTTCTTGAACCCTATTATTTATAGTCTTTGAAATAAACAGATTAAAGAGGCTGTAAGGGGAATTTTTGGCAGAAATCTATTTTCAGGAAAATAAGTGGAAAATTATTCAAGACAGTTTACACTTGATGATGTGAGTAGAAAATCTTCCAAAATTAATTTTCTTGCCTACTTCCAACTTTGGGGTGCCTGAATTGATAACTCAGGGGCAGTCATAGTATTATGTTTCAGAAGAGACATAACCCAAATCTCTATTAAGGTTTTTCCTCCCCAGAATGAACATTCTCTGGTTCCTGAAACACCACTCCTAAAGATTCAGATTTTGCTAAAATTTTCCCTTTTCGATTATTATTCTCTGAATCTGGAGAAATCTAAAATAAATGAAATATTTATACTCTCTGCCTGGCTTTTCTGTGCAATTATAAGACAAAAAGAATGATTAATTCCTACGTATATTTAAACTATTCATAAAATTATAAATAATAACATCTGTAACCTGGTAATAAAATAGTATTTAAATTGATTTTTTTTTCTGGTATACAAGGTAGCATCTGAGGAAGTTGTGTTTGGTAATTATGATTTATGATGACTTTTTGCATTTATCATAATAAAGAAGGATCAATTATAAATGTAATATGTTTACCCAAAGCTAATAAATGCTATTTACAAAATTCAAATCACTGTATGTTAAAATATTTGGGATTAAGTTCCTTTGGTGGCAAGTATTACGTTCTCCATTCCTAGAAGACAAAAATAAGGTAATTATTTTCAAATTTCATGTACAATATTTCTGATCCATTCTTTCAATATATTAAGAAGATAAAATGATAAAAATATATATTTGAGTTTCTGATTGGTTTCTCATGTATGAGGACCCATAAGAGATAAATTGTTTAATTTAGACACAGTTCTCTCTAGTGAATGAATAAAATGTCTTATATATGGAATAAATAATTTTCAAACATATGCAAATTTAAAGAGAAGTATAAAATTATTAAGATTCAGCTTTTGATAAGAGTGTTGGAGAAGCGATTGTCATAATTATAACCAAATTTGCTATTATTACTTCTGTTTCTTATAATATTATTTGATAGGGCATTAATATGTTACTTAACATGCTTTTTAATACCTTTCAAATTATTATCCTCTCAATAAACATTTATATTACATAGTATATGCAATAAAATTATACTGAGTATATTTCCTCATTTACATTTATACATTACATACATTTGTAATTTTATAAACGCATTTTGCAGCTGTAATGTGTAGAAAATAATATCATTTTTTAAAATGACATAAAAATAAATTTAAGAAAAGTTCTTGTGTTTTACCCTCACCAACACTGATATTTTGGCTGTACACAATACAATATGGAGACCAAGCCATAATATAAATGGTCATCTTTACCTTTATGATTTTTAAAGTTGATTGAAATATCTATTTAACTAACATGAAATAGCAATTGTAAACACAGAATAATGTAATATCACATTCAATAAAGAAAAAAAAGGAGAATTGAAAGGAGAATTGGAAAAATAGCATAATGAAAGAGTTTAATTATCACAGAGACTTATAAAACAGTTAAAAAGTAAGGAGAGAGAGATTTGAGCAGCACTATTTAACAACTTACCTAACTGACTTTAGTAGAGCACTCTGTCTATACACTACACCTGCAGGCAATGCAGTCTCTGCATATAGATATTGAATGTTTAGCAAAATAGAACATATTCTGTAAGAAATACATAACAAAAGTCTCCACAAAGTACCAGAGTCTGTAACCATACATAAAATGATCTTTGACTTCAAGAATTAATAGAAGGGGATTATTGAAATCGCTGACTATAATTGTTCACATGTCTATTCACCTTGCAGTTATATTAGTTTTCTTCGTGTTTTAAAATCTGTTATAAATAAACTTTTATGAACTTTATAGCTTCTTGGGTAACTAACTCCTTTATCACTATGAAATGTCTAAATTCATGCAAATAGTCTTTGTTCAGAATTCTATTTCTGTTATTAATATAACCACTTTAGCTTTTTAAAATTCATGTTAGCTTTTATATCTTTATCCTTTTACTTTTAACCTATTTGTGTCTTTACATTTAAAATGCATTTCTTGAACACAGCATTGAGCTGTCTCTTGCTTTTTAATTATACCAGAAAATCTCAATATTTTGAATGTGGTGTTTGGTTATTTAAAATAATTATGATTCTTTATATGTTTAGGTTTAATTATGTCATATTGCTCTATATTTTTCATTGATTCTTGTTTTGATTACACTTTCAGTTTTTATTTGGTTTTATTAAGTACATTTTAGCTTATTTGTTGGATTGTTAGCAATAAGAACTCATTTTCTAGTTTTGGTTGTTGTTTCAGGTATGTGGTATACATTTTTAATTTCTCAATGTACATTCTTTTGATATTATACCACTTCATGTATATTATTAAAATAAAACATTATACAATAGCTTACTTCCACTACTTCACTCTATTTGGGCTATTTTTTCTTTATAAGAGAAGTTGTGCATTTAAATAACAATCAGCATAAAATACAGGTTTCTATATATAACACTCCATAACAAACAGCTAGCATGGATGTGGAACATTTATAACAACTGATGATAGCACATTTTTATAAATGTACTATTAATTAAAGTCTATGGTTTAACTTATGTTTCAGTGTTCGGGTAATGTAGTTCATGAAATTTTTAAATTATTATTTTACCATATATATAATCTAACATTTATTTCCCCCTTTGTTTATATTCAGATATATATTTCAGGGCTGATAATTATTGGAAAAGACCAAGAAGTATAAAGTCTGTTCCAAAACTTTGATTTTCTGCTTTCATGTCTTAAATCAAAATATCAAAGAGATAATATATTTCCATGTCATTTCCATATCATAACATTGACTGTCCTTTAATAGAAAAACCATAAAATATTATTTCACATTAAAACATAAATTACTTCCAAAGTTGTTTTCAAGTTTCTTCCTTTGTTTTATTAACAATAGTCCTGATATATTTGTTTTGATTTCTCAAAATATTTTGGTAGCACTTCCATATAGTGCTCATTAGGAAGAAGGGATAAACTTGAAATATGTGGAAGTATGTTCCAATTGCTCATCCTTATTGTATTGAATTTTAACACTGTATTTTACATTTTTCCTAATAAAGTTTAAATATGCCAACTTCAATTTTTGTGATTTATTTATCAGATGTGTAGCTATAAAATATAGCAGGCAAGAGCATAAGGCCTGGGAAAGGAGAGATATGTTCAAATGCTGGCTCTTCCACTTACTCTCTGGGAAATTTAGAATTCTCACTGTCACATAGGAAGCATTCAATAAATATTAACATTAGCTGAATATTATATACAAGTATATGGAAGAAAAATCACTTTGTGTTGCAGACACCCTATAATCAGGACTAAAGCAACTAACCTTACTTTGTGACTTAATCTTTCCCCAGTAGTTGAAATTCAGTCAAATGTTTCTTTCTGAAATGACATCAAATTCTTGGAAAGTTATACTTCTTTCTTTGTTCACCTGCCAGATAGATGGATGGATGGATGGATGGATGGATGGATAGATAGATAGATAGATAGATAGATAGATAGATAGATAGATAGATAGATAGATACACATACATATTTATACACATATACATTATAAGGATGATTTTGGGATTAAAATGTACAGATAAACTTGAAATATGGACATAACATAAATGCAAAATTATATAAGGAACAATGGTAGACACATATTTTAATTTGAAAGAGTCCAAGGATCTTTGTAAATATATGTATTTAGAAAGCACATTTGCCATTCTTTTTAAATTAAGGTTGAACTGATATTCTGGAAATGAATTCATAGTTTATTGAATAAAATATGACTTTTCTTATAAGTCTCCAATTTGTGTATTTGATGATACTAGCAGGAAAAATAAATCTATACATTATGTGACAATTAATGCTCATTATACTTACTTATAAAATAAAAAAGAATTCATCATCATATTCTGAAACATTTACCAAATTCCATGCACCTAGTACTGTTTCAAGAGATCTGCATTAATCAATTCATTTTATGCTCACAAAATCCTATACAATGTACTGCCTTCTTCCCTCATTTTATAAAAGAAGAACAATAAAAATGAATCTGGGGTAATTCGTAAGTAGTGAAGCCAGGAAGGAAATCTACTCACTTTGGATCTCAAATGGCAGCTGATAATTGTACACTGATATATCACAACTGTGAGATTAATTTTTCAAATAAAGGAATTATTATATTATTGACTACTACATTTTTGGCTTAATTTCAAAGGAACAAACTTGTTTGATGTGGGTATTAGAAAGACAATGAAATAATTTTTCTATGCACTACCAAAGGGAGCAGAGGGGCAGACAAGGGACATTTTCTCTGAGGACAAGTAGAATTGTAAATTTGCCCAACATCTATAGTAGAGACTTTCATGGGGCATTTAACCTCTTGTTTCATTGGTAATGTCTGGCCCTGGCATTAAGGAAAGATGACTCTCTCTGAATACTTTTCTGTATCACTTCCTTTTATCTAAGTTTCTTGATATTGTGATTAAAAATTAAAAAGAAAGATATTCTATAGCTAGTATTTCTGTAAAAAAATATAGAATTTCATTTTAAGCCAAAAAATCAATTGAATGGCAGTAACGATGATGACAGAGAAAATGTAATGCTGAGGTGAGTGAGTAATTTAATTAAATTATCAGCTTTGCTTTTGCAACACACCTGAAAGTAATGTTACATAATTTATTCTAATCTTTGAATCAGTATAAATATAATTGAAATTTAGCAAGGCTTTTCAATGCCAGTTTTATATATGCATTGCATATGTTGATATCATATAACATTATGATATCTATATATCTTGAAGATAATCCTGATGATTCATATATTCTTTCAAAAATTCTTCAATGGGAAGAGAAGAAACACTGTTCTCTGTCAATAATTAAACTACAACAAATAAATTGTGAATGCATAGTCATTGAATGTCTTTTAAACTGGACAGGAGAAAATATGTATAGATATATTAAATTTTTCATTGGCCACCATTCATTTTTAAAAAGCCAATATTTAAAAGCTTTACAAGCAAGAATTTGACTTTGTTATAATAAAAATTGTATAACAATTTCAAATATTCACATTGTAAAGAGAAATGTTTGGTTAAAATATACCCTTTACCATCAGTCTTGTTTAAACATACATTAATAAATTTTCTATTGTAATTGTGCTAAAAATCATTTTTTATACATCAAAATGTTGAGAAGAGAAAATAAAATTTTTACCAAGTTATGGAGCAGTATCTAAAATATCATTTATGTAAAATATTTAAATAATGTATAAGATATTATTTTATGGTAATACTAAAAGAACAGTGTATGAGACTCTCTTTTTCCTTACATATATACGTGCAATTTGGCTTGGGTTCACAGGAACAAAATTTTCATTTCCTGGAGGTTGGCTTTCTAGAAAATCACATACCAAGTAATTTGTTGGTATTCAGAAAGAAGAAGTGATTATAAGTAATCCAAACCTACAAAATTCTTGTTGACCACAAAAGTATCTTGATGGTACTGTAAAACCAGTCTTTGTAGGAAGGAGAACACACTAAGATGTGATTAAGGATATAGAAACAGAGCTTTGTAATAATGAATTTGTCACTTTATATTACCATTATCCCACCCTGGTTTCATCTCCATTTCTCTATTCAATACATATTCCA
>JAQZBX010046228.1:0-20826 GCA_029593785.1 Cabassous unicinctus | reverse complement strand
TAACCTTTTTATGATCCAAACCTTCCTTGAATATGAATCCAATATAATAACAAAATACATGTAATAGGAAAAAGAAATAATAATGATAATCTTAAATGCATTGAGTGTTGTTCTCTGGCCTACAATGCAGTCTATCCTGAATAATAATCCAAGTGCACTTGAGAAGATGTATATTTCACTGTATTTTGGTGTCATTTTCTTTATATGGCTAATAGGTCCAGATCCTCTAATGTATTATTCAAGGTCTCTCTTTCTTTATTGATTCTCTATCAAGATGTTCTGTCTAATGGTGATAATAGTGTATTAAAGTCCCCCACAGTATTTGTAGAGATATCTGTTTCTCCACTTAGGTTTTCCAGTATTTGCCTCAGGTATTTTGAGGTGCCTGATTAAATGCAAAAATCTTTATGATTGTTCTTTCTTCTTGAGAGATTACCCCTTTTATTAATATATAGTGTCCTTCTTTTTCTCTAACAATAGATTTTCATATAAAGTCTATTTTGTCTGATATGAGTATAGCTACTCCTGCTCTTTTCTGATTCTTTGCATATAAAATTGTTCTCCGCACTTTCACTTTTAGCCTTCTTGCATCCCTGGGTCTAAGGTGAGTTTCTGGTAGATACCTAATAGATAGTCATATTTCCCTTCCCATCCTGCCCATCTCTGTCTCTTAATTGGAGAGTTTAATCCTTTAACATTCAATGTTATTTATGTCAAGGAATTATTTCCATTAGCCATATTATCTTTAGATTTGTGTATGCCATATGTTGTTTTTCTTTCCCTTTTTACCTTTTTAGTTTTCTTATACTCTCCTCCAACTCTCTCTCTCCTGATTTTTCCTTTCAACCAGCAGAACTCCCTTTAATATTTTTTGAAAGGCAAGTTTCTTATTGACATACTTTCTTAATTTCTATTTATCTGTGAATGCTTTGAACTCTACCTCATTTTTTAATTTCAGCTTTGCTGGATAGAGAATTATTGGCTAGAAGGTTTTTTCTTTGAGGACCTTCAGTATGTCATACCACTGTTTTCTTGCCTCCATGGTTTCAGATGAGAAATCAGCACTTAATTTTATTGAGGTTCCCTTGTATGTGGTGGATCTCTTTTCTCATACTGCTTTCAGTATTCTCTTTTTGTCTTGCACATTGGGCAATTTGATAAGTATATGTCTAGGAGTAGGCCTGTTAGTGTTTATACTGTTTGATGTGTCGGTGCTTCCTGGACATGTATGTCAGTGTCCCACAATAGAGTTGGGAAATTTTCAGCCATTATTTCCTCCAATACTCCTCCTTCCCCTTTCCCTCTCCTCCTTCTGGGATGCATATAATGTATATGTTTGTGCATATCATGTTGTCATTCAAATTCCTAAGTCCCTGTTGGATTTTCTCTATCTTTTATCTACTTTTCCATTTGTCAGATTTCAGCTGTACTATCTTCTGCATCACTGACTCTTTCCTCTGTGTGTTCAAATCTGCTGCTATGTGCTTCCTGTGTATTTTTTATTTTTTGTATTGTTCCACTTATCACCATCAGGTGTGTTTTCTTTTTATGTCTTTTTATAATTTCTTCAGTATGTTCCCCCAGTGTCTCCTTAATATCCTTTATCTCTTCCTACACTTCATTAGCTTGATTCTTGATATTTGTTTGGACATCATTGATTAGTTGTTCCACATTCTGCATCTCCTCCTTTTTTTTATTCAGTTTGTTAATCTTGGCCATATGTTCCTGTTTATCAGTATGGCTTGTAATTTTTTGTTGGTGTCTGGGCATCTGTTTATCTTGATGGACTTATTTGGTTGGTTAGTTTCTCTTTCTACTCTAAAGGTTATATTTTGTTGTTTCTTTTTGCATGGTAAGGTTAATTTTTGATACTTGGTTCCTCTTCTTCTGAATCCTTGCAATTGTATGTATTCCCCTGGGAAAAAAATATTAGGATCAGAGAAATGGGAAGAGATAAGAGAAAAAGAGTTATCATAATATAATACTAAAAAAGTTAGAAGAAGTTCTGTGTAAAAGCAAGGAAACTAAGTAATAGGGGTGAAAAAATACAAAAGAACAAGAATAAAAAGAGGTGGAATAGAAAAGATAAAACAAGAGACAAAATAGAGGGAAAAGGAAATGAATTAAAAAGCAGGACAGATGAATAGGAAAAATACAACTAGAGACAAAATAGTGGCTGAGTAACATATTCAAACAGTCAGCTCATCCTACAGGGCTGTTAGCAATCTAAGCAGAACTATCTAAAGCATATGTTTGGGGGTGCAGGAGACCAGGAAAGCATCCTGTAACATCCTTGAAAGACTGGAAGGAGGAGAATGCCCAACTGCATTGAAGATTTGTGATTACAGCACTCCACACTGTGGATTTGATAGACTGTGGAGGCTGAAGTTGTCCACATTACCCCTGGAACTGATGAAGCTTCTCCCAACTTTCTCCTCTGCCAGGGTTGGGACAGTGCTGTAGCTGTGTATAGTAATCCAATCTGTGAAGGGCAAGACAGTCTGTATTGCCCAGAGAGATTGGTGAATCTTCACTCCACTTCCTCCCATGCTGAGGGGGGGATAGAGTTGCAAGTGTCATCAGCAATCTCTGCCATATATTTCCAAAATGACCACAGTTGCCCAGGTAGACTGATGTAGCAATGGTACCTCTCCTCCTCTGCCAGGGGTGGGGATGGACCCTCCAGCATGCCAAAAAATCTAAAAGGTTTGTACAATTATCCTGAAAGGCTGAGGGAGTACTGTCCCTTCTGTCCTTTAGGGTGTGGGGCTAGAACTACAGTCATGCAACAGTTCAGTACATATCAGCCAAAGGTACCTGCTATTGTCTGGAGAAGCCAAGGAAACACCAGTCCCCTCCTATCCTATTGAGGTGTGTGGATAGGTACAGAAGAACTCAACAGTTCAGTCCTTTAAGCCAAAAGTACCTGCCATTGCCTGGAGAGGCTGAGGAAACAACAGCCCCTGCCTATCCTATTGGGGTGTGGTGGTACATCCACAGGCACCAAACAGTTCAGTTCATGCAGGCCAAAAGTGCCTTCCATGTCCATAAAGGTGGAGGGAACTGTTCTATTCTATTGGAGGATTGGGATGGATCCACAGGCACCCAACAATACAGTCTGTGTGCCCAAAATTGCATGCTGTTGCCCAGGAAGTCTGAGGAAACACAGCTCCCCTCCTATCCTACTTGGGGTTGGGGATGGTGATACAGGTGTCTGATTATTCAGTTTGTGTGGGCAGAAAGAATCTGCAGTTACTTAGAGAGGGTGGAAAAATACCATTCCATCTTGTCCAATCAGGGGTGAGCCACAGGCACCCAACAGTTGAGATTATGTAGGCCAAAAATATCTTCAGATTCCCTGTGATGTTGAGGAAACTCCAGCCCTCTCTTATCCTATGTGGTGTGGGGGTAGATGCCCAGGTGCTCAACAAACCAGTCTGTATGGGCTGAATGGGCCCAGAGTTGCCCAGAGAGGCTTAGGAAATGCAGCTCACCTACTATCCTATTAGGGTTGGTGATGGAGCCCCAGGTGTCTTTCTGTCCATGCAGTGCCAGCTGAAAGTGCCTGCAGTTGCTTGGAGAGGCTCATTCAGGTCAACTCAGCTTCTTTCCTGCCAGATTTGGGTCTGGAGCCAGTGCTAGCTGGGGCTGCAATTTGATCTGTGTGGAAAGAAGCTAGGCTCCACCATCTCTATGATTTTAAATAGCCCCAATTCCCCTCATGCCAGGGACAGAGTTAAAATGGCAGCTACCAGGCTCTTTTTAACTTGGACAGTTTCAAACACTACCTGTTATTAGGATTATACTTTATCCAGCCAAATTTATTAAGCAGTAGCTAAATTTGGTGGCCAATCATCTCTTCTTCTCACTATTTTGGAATATGGGTCTATCAACTCCAGCCAAAGAATAGCTCCTGAGGTGAATTGTGTCACCAGTGGAAAATGGGAACTGGCCTCCACAGTGTGGAGTGCTGTAATCACAAATCTTCAATGCAGATGGGCATTCTTCTCCTTCCATTCTTTCAAGGATATTACAGGATGCTCTTCTGTTCTCCTGAGTGCCCCAAACATATGCTTTTAATAGCTCTGTTTAGATTGCTAAGTGCCCTGTAGGATGAGCTGTCTGTTCAAATATCTTACTCAGCCACTTGTTGCCCCCATCTCTCCATTTTAAGCCAGTATTGTATATGGTGTGAGACAGAGCTCATGTTTCTTTCTTTTGGAGATGAATATCCAATTCTCCCAGCACAGTTTTTTCAATAGGCTGTTTTGGCTCAGCTTTGAGGGCTTGATAGCTTTGTTAAAAATCACTTGACTATAGATGTGAGGGACTATTTCTGTGTTTTTGATATGGTTCCATTGCTCAATCTGTCAATGTATATGCCAGTACCTAGCTGTTTTCCCACTGTAGCTAAGTTATTGGAGAGAAGATGCAAATAAATAAAATCAGAGATGATGAGGGGACATTATCATGGACTCATAGAGATAAGAGAGATCATGAGAGGATACTATGATAAACTGTATGCCAAAGAACTAAACAATGTAGATGAGATGGACAAATTCCTAGAAACACATGAACCACCAACACTGACCTTAGAAGAAAGAGAAGACCTCAACAAACCAATCACAAGTGAAGAGATTGAAACAGTCATCTAAAACCTCCCAAAGAGTAGCATATGTGGTTCAAGCAGTTGTACACCAGCTTTCCACATACAAGACCCCAGGTTCAATCCCTGGCCCCAGTACCTAAAAAAAAAAAAATCCTCCCAAAGATGAAAATCCCAGGACCAGATTTCTTCATAGGTGAATTCTGCCATACATTCAAAGACAACCTAATACGAATCTTGCTCAAGATTTTTGAAAAATTTGAACAGGAAAGAAAGTTACCAAACACATTCTCTGAAGCCAACACCACCCTAATACAAAAGCCAGATGCACATACTACAAAAAGGAAAATTGCAGACCAATATCTCTAATGAATATACATGTAAAAATCCTCAACAAAATACTTGGAAACAAAATCCAAAAGCACTTAAAAGAATCATACACCACAATCAATGGGTATGCAAGGGTGGTTCAATACAAGAAAATAAGTTAGTATAATAAACCACATAGATAAATTGAAGATGAAAAATCACATGATCCTCTGATTGATGCAGAAAAGATATTTGACAAAACATAGCATCATTTCTTGTTAAAAAATACTTCAAAAGATTGGAATAGAAGGAAGCTTAATCAGTATGTTAAAATAAATACAGGAAAAACACATATATAGCTTTTTACTCAATGCCAAAACTCTGAAAACTTTCCCACTGAGATCAGGAGTAAGGCAAGGAGCCCACTGTCACCATTGCTATTGAATATTGTGCTTTGAAGTTCTAGCTAGAGCAATAAGGCTAGATAAAGAAATAAAAGTCATGCACATAGGAAAGGAAGAAGTAAAACTTGCACTATTTGCTGATGATATGACCTATATCTAGAAAATCCTGGAAAATCCACAACAAAGCTACTAGAACTAATAGGCAAATTCAGCAAAATGTTGGGATACATGATTGATATGCAAAAATCAATAGCATTTCTATACACTACTGATGTGCAATCTGAGGAGGATATCAGAAAAGGAATTCTATTATAATAGTGACTAAAGCAATCAAATGTTTAGGAATAAACATAACCAAGCACATATATGACCTGTATTCAGAAAATTACAAAACATTGCTAAAAGAATCAAAAGAAGTCTTAAATGAATGAGAGGATATTTCATGTTCATGGGTTGGAAGAATAAATATGTTAAGAGGTCAGTTATACCTAAAGTGATTTATAGATTCAACATAATCTCAACAAAAATTGCAACAGCTAGTTTTGCACAAACTGAAAAGAAAATTGCCAAATTTATTTGGAGGGAGCCCCTGAATAGTCAAAGATGTTTTTATAAAGGAAGAATGCATTTGGAGGACTCTTACTTCCTGACTTAAAAGCATATTGCTCAGCTAAGGGTTAAAAGCAGTGTGGTACTGGAATAAAGACAGGCAGTTTGACCAATGGAACCAAATTGAGAACTCAGAAAAAGATCCTCACATCTACAGTCAAGTTATTTTTGACAAGGTTGTTAAGACTAATCAGCTGGACTAGAACTCTCTCTTCAGAAGTGGTGCTGAGAAAACTCAAAAGCCATATCCAAAAGAAAGAATAAGGACCCCAATCTCACACATTCAAAAATAAAAATATCTTCAAGATATTGTGGTAAGTGATAGTTTCTTAAAACTTACACCAAAAGCACAAACAACCAAAGAAAAAAAGTAGATAAAAGGGACCTCCTGAAAATTAAACACTTTTGCACCTCAAAAGACTTTGTCAACAGAGTGAAAATTTAGCCAACTCAATGGGTTATCTGATAAGAGTTTAATATCCATGATATATAAAGAGATCATACAATTCAACAATATAAAGACATACTACCTCATTAAAAAGCAGACAAAAGAATGGAAAAGACAATTATCTAAAGAAGAAATACAAATGGCAATGAATCACCTGAAAAAAAAAAAAAAGCTCAACATCAGTAGTGATTAGGAAATGTACATCAAAACTACAATGAATTATAATTTCACACCTATTAGACTGGGTCCTATTAAAAATTCAGAAAACTCTAAGTGTTGGAGAGGATATGGAGAGACAGGAGCACTTATTCATTGTTTTGGGGAATGCAGAATGGTACAGACTCTGTGGAGAAGTGTTTGGAACTTCCTAAGGATGTTGAAAATAGACTTTCCATGTGACCCAGCAATACCGTTACTTGGCATATACCCAGGAAAACTGAGTGCAGTGTCACAAGCACATATCTGCACACCAATGTTCATAATGGTGTTATTCACAATTGCCAAAAGTTTTAAACAACCCAGGTGTGCATTAACAGATGAATGGATACCCAAATTGTGGTGTAAACACATGATAGACTATTATGCAGCTGTAGGAAAAAATGAAGTCATGAAGCACATGACCACATGGATTAACCTGGAGGACATTATATTGATTGAAACAAGCCAGACACAAAAGGACAAATACTGTATGATTGTGCTATTATGAACCAAATGTATTATGTAAACTCATGGAATTAATAATTAGAATATACGTCACCAGAAAATAGAATGAGGGTAGAGAATGGAAAGCTGATTTGTAATCTGTGCAGAAGTGGTTAAAAGGTTTTTTAAAATAATTTTTGGAAGTGAATGGCAATGGTGAGAGCATTTCATAGTGTTTGTGACTAGCAGAGCTATTATATGAATATGAGAGTGGCGAAAAGAGAAAATCTAAGGACATGTATATTACTAGAAAGAAAGCTAAAAAATATAACATGGGTCCCTATAACATAGAGAAGCCACATGTAAAATACAAATATGGGTGATAGTGCATATATATGCCTGTTTTACAAAATATAAATATAAATATGCTAGAGAGAAGGAAACAGAAAAGTATGTATGTACAAAAGGGGAAGCATAGAGAGATTGAGAGGTTATGAGTTTTGTTTGATTTGTTTTTGTTTCTTATTTTTTCTGTAATAATGAAAATGCTCTAAACCTGATTGAATTGCCAAATGCAAAACTATGGATTATACCAAATACCATTGATTGTACACTTTGAATGGATTCATGCTTCATTAATATGCATGAATAAAATTTAAAAATAATGTGAAGATGAAGAAATATGAGCATTTCTTATTGACATTAATGTCATAACAAAAATGAAACAGGTTAATGATATGGAGCATGTAGGAAGGCAGTGTTAGTGAAGAGGCCACATAGTACTCTCTAGGACATTTTATTATTATTACTTCTCCTTAGATAAAATGAAAAGCTGGTTTTAGAAATTTGTTTTTGTATGGAAAATTAAATTTAAATACTTGAGTATTAAGAATGTTTATGGTTTTCTTACTAAGAATTTGAATTTATATCTGAATGGAAATGAACTATTTCACTTTTCATTAATTTCCTAATTTTAGTGGATTTTTAAACTCTGAATATAATTTTGGAAATATTTCTAGGAAAACCTTGTGCGATATATAAACTTACACTGATAGGTATGTATGAAAATGCATTTCTTTCATTAAAATATGCAGTTTTATAAGGTGTGAGATAGGGGTCCTCTTTCTTAATTTTGGATATTGCTATCCAGTTCTCCCAGCATCATTTGTTGAACAGACTGTTCTGGTACAGCTGGGAGGGCTTGACAACCATATCAAAAATCACTGTTTTTTGTTTTTTTTTTAATGATTTTTAAATTATTATTATTTTTTATTTTCAGAGAACTTTAGATTAGATAAATGCTACAGAATATAGGGCATGCCCATATGCCACACTTCCTCCGACTCCCAAACTTTCCCACAATAACAGCATCCTTCATTAGTTGGTACATTTGCTACACTTGATGAACACATATAGAAGCATTGCTCCCAACCATGGACTACAGTTTACATTATAGTTTACACTCTGTCCCACACAATTTTGTAGGTTATGACAAAATATCTAACAGCCTGTAACCATCATTGCAGTGTCATGTAGGACAATTCCAGTGTCCCCAAAATACCCCCATATTACAACTATTCTTCCCTCTCCTTCCCTTCTGAACCTCTGGTGGCATTAGTTCCACATCAATGATAAAAGTTCTTCCATTTCTAGAATAACAATAAGTCTATAGTAGAATAATAAGTCTACTTTAATCCATTGTTCATTCCCCAATCTTGAAAATTTTGGGAAGGTGATGCTCAATCTGCCTGTAATTGAGGGGGATCTTGGATCCCATGGGGCAGCTGGATGAAAATATCTCACTTGCATTTGCAGATACTCTCTGTTCTTTGGGATGGGCTTTGCCCATCATCATCATCTTATTAGTTGTCCTGAGTGAGTCCAATAAACTTGAGTGTAGGTGTTGCAACTGTACTGAGATTCAGAGATCAACTGTAAATGGTCAGACCAAAGATTTAAGTCTCTTGGACATATATTAATCAAATATGTTGCTGATTATAGCTTCAAATAGAAAGGGCAGAAGAGCCATATGTAGGGAAACTATAAATGAGTCTGTTATGCTGGGGAGCATAAATTCAAAAGTAATGCCCAATGAAAGGTTTCCAAATTCCTGAGCTGTGTGCCCTGCTTATAGTGACAGTATGTTTCTAGATCCCTCAGGAGCCCTGCTATTTGAGGAACTGTTTACTGTGGCAGTAAATGAGCTTCTGCTGAGATGTGCATGAGCATAACCTCTGGAATGACCTTCCAACACACTTTGAAATGTCTTAGTCATTAAAACTCATTTGTATTTATCATTTCACCCTTATCATCAAGGTCTTTTTCCAGATGCATTGTTAGTTGTTGCTTGGTGATAACCCCTCAGTGCCAGGGAGGCTCATCCCCAGGAGTCATGTCCCTCACTGGCATAAGGTAGTGCATTTATATGCTGCGTTTGGCTTAAAGAGAGACTGTATTTCAGCAGGAAGTAATTATATAATACTCAGGCAATAAATAATACTAGGCTAACTTTCAATTTCACAAGAAAAGTTTCATAAATACAATCATCAATACCAAGGGCCTGGAATACTGGTCTGTCCTCCTTCACTAGGCACTGCCTTTTTACTCTTACTGTCCTATTAGAGAATGTAGAATAGCTCCCCAGGATGGGAATTTGATATTCTTTCAGTTATTTTGTGGACCTCCACCAACTGTCACAATGCCCCATGAACTCTTGAACATATTCAAATGCCTTAGAAGTGTGCACCAGGTGAACCCCTACAAATGCATCCCGCCTTCACCAACAGCTCACACTAATGATCCTCCCCTGCCCCAGTTGTGACTTTTCTGTGATCCAAAGACTCTGAAAATGAAGCCAACAAAATAACCAAATAAAATTAATAAGCAAATTAAACAATAATAGCTTTAAAAATTAAAATACAACAAATTTAAAAATAATTTGAAATAAAAATTTTATACTTTGTGTCTTTCATCACTGAAAGAGCTGTTATCTTGTATGTACAGTGAAATTTTCTTCCATAAATTCCCTCATTATCTTATTTTTTCCATTTAAACTTAAAAGAAACTTTCAGTTACAGAAAAGTCACATAGATTATATAGGGGATTCCCATATAACCAGCAGTATCCTCCTTTCCCCCTCTCCCTGTTAATAGTATTTTACACATGGATGATACATTTGGTAAAATTGATGTACAAATTTTGAAACATTGCTACTAACCATGGCCAATAGCTTACATTATGATTTATTGTAACACAGGAGGGTTGAGCCTGGGAAGGCCAACAAAATACTTTTGATATTCTAAAGAATCCACATAGAAGCCATAAGTCCAGCAGTAGCCATGCCATTTTATTTGCTCACATGTACCAATGACAGCCATTGGGCAGTGAATGCAACTGTATAGTGGGGAAACAAACCTTATATAGGGCAGGACAGCACCAAGAGTGGGGCTACCTAATATATAGCCTATGGAATGAATAACAGTGAGTGCTTACCTATGGGGGATTCCCAGAACAGTAAATCAAGGTTTTTAGCAGTTAATCTTTTGTAGTAGATTGATTGCACTCTTGATGCCAGTCTCTCCCCTGCTGAGGGTGAATGGGCTATTGGCCAATATGGCCTTCCCCTCTCAGCCTGTCTGCAGGCAGTTCCAGGAGAGGGCATTCCTTTTATTTACCCTATGTTCCACCCCAATGCCCTTTCCACCATATAATCTGCCCACCAGTCTTCAGTGATATCTGACCAGTCAGAGCAGTGAACACTGAAGCCAAATACCACAACAGCACTAAAGTGAATAGCAAGAGATTAAAATTCTACCCCTGATTGCTAATAGTCTAATGAGTACATATTACAGATTTCCTTTTGTTCTTTCATACAGACAGGGGCAGATTATCTGTCTTAACAGTATACAAGCAACAATTTCATTAGTAGACAACAAAGTACTAGGTAGGGGGGCTTTATGAGGAGGTTTCTAATACAATATATTTTTCTCTTTCCAAAATTTTTAAGTTTCCTTTAGTGACATTAAAAATCAGTTTAGGCATAAGAAGAGTTCACACTGACACACATAGAGTTTCAGGAGGAATAGAAGACCTCAGATTCTTAACTATGGTTTTATAACAATGTTTTGGGAGACTTTTATTCTTCATGAACTTAAGATTCCCAAGCAGTGGGGCTGCATAGGCCAGAAGTATGGTGAAAATTACCTCATTTTTCCCCAGTTTTTTTTTTAATTTGAGGCATAGGCAATAACAAATTATTATTACTTCCCCTATTGGGAAGCTGGCACTTTAAGTCATAACCTTAGTGCCTGTATTGATCCTGTTGTTAACATCTTAACTGGAGCTGTGGCCACAGCCCACATTGCTGAATTTAAACAGTCCATTTTTGTATGGATCCCTTATCATCTTATATCTGATTCATTTAAAGGCCATTCATTTTTTAAAAATAGAGTCAAAACAATATCCTGGTCCATACTCTAAAACTGCATGAGGTGACTGGTAAACATAGTTTCTTGGTCACTGTCAATTTGGGCTGGCATCCCATGTAGGGCACCTATATTTTCTAGGTAGCAAATAGTAGTGGCTGGTTACAAGTGTCCCATTGCAGGGCCTCCAGCAGTGAAAGCATACCTTGCCCCTTCCAAGAGCAGGAGGGGACTGATGTCATAGTCATTGGAGTGAGCACAATGGACACACATGTGTGATGTTCATGAGCTGTTGGTGAGTAACAGGCAGCTGGAAGTGCTGCCACAGGGTTCAGTAGCCATGATGTCCATTTTCCTGTGAGGCCACTCTGCTGATTCTTGGGTCTCAATGATATGGCTCTGGATCTTTGTGAGAGCATATTCCTCAACAGTCCTGAGAGGGGTGTTAGAAGAGTGGGCAGGGACATTTTAGACAGTTACCTGCTCCTGCTGGCAGGCATCCCAGATGTCCTTTCACAGATCTCTCCCTGACATAGGGCAGCCCATGACAGTCCATTGTTCCTGTCTCATTTTTAGTATTTGCAGTCCACCCCTGGATAGAGATGGCAGTCTTCAGAGTGACTGGACACTATTGGGTTAATCCCTTCACTTGCAAAAGTGCTTGGTATGCTACACATAATTGCTTTTCCAAGGGGCAATATTGTACTTTGACCCCTTCCCACAATTGTGACTATAACCCAAGGGGTATTTGTTTAGAATGTTGCCTCCATCACAAACCCCACCCAAAGCCAATATTCATGCTGGCCACATCCAATTCACAGGGTAAGACAAGGTCCACTCCCCTTACTGATTGTGCCTATTATTGCTCTCCTTAACCCCCCCTCTTTTTTTAAGAGAGCCTGCTGTGGGAGTTTCTCATTTCCATGCACAACATTTTCTAATTAACACATACAATGGTTTTAATATCTGAGTTAAGTGAGGGATAAGGGGTCTTCTATATCCCAGCAACCCCAGAAAGGCCATTAATTGTTTTGGGGTTTGTGGTGTGGGAAAACATTATATTTTAACAACACTTAAGAGTTTGACAGAGAAGCAAGGACCTTCCAGATTGTCCCAGTTTGCCCATTCCAGGCACTTAAGATACCATTATTTCTGATCCTTCTTTTAATTCTGAAAAAGAATTACTGGTTAATGTATCATCAATATAATGAAATAGAGTTATAGCCACAAGTTTTTTTCCATGTAGCCAGATTCTTTGCCATCAGGCCAGGACAGATGGTTGGGCTATGCACATAGCCTTGGGGAAGTACTGCAAAATCCCCCATTGTTATTCTCACAGGAAGGTGAATGCAGGCAAGCTTGACTTGCCTAAGGAGATACTAAAGAAAGCTTTAGCAAGTTGTAAAACAATGTGATAGTGATAAAAATGGATATTAATTTCTTGTGACAAACTAACAATATTTGGGACTGGTGCATACAGCAGTGGTGTTACTTTAATTTATGATAATCTGCTGTTATGCACCACCTCTGGCTGTCCCCAATGGCCTCTTTCTTTCTGCAGCCACAGAGCTGCTTCTTATTGGAGGTGGGACAAAACAGATGAATATGAGCCAAAGCATCTGCCTCTTGATTTCCAGGCAGTGAGGTTGTTTCTGTGAGACATACCATTTTTTAAAATAATTAAAACCATGATTAACAACATTATATTTTTATCTAATATTATGCTGAAACATTGTGGGATTTCCAGGAATTTTATACACTCTTTAATTGTTCATATGAACATTTTACTCATACAACTTTGATTAACAGAGAGTAAAGGATCCCTTTTAGTTAAATATTTTTCATTTAACTTAAAACATATCAAATGAACTTAACCATCTCATTAGTTTACTTTTCCCTTTTACACATTTACCATGATGATATTAATTAATAGCTATTTTATTATAGCAGTATAGGAAAAACTATTTTCTGCATTATTTTATGAAAACCTAAGATTCCAAATGCAATAAAGATTATCTTCTTCCTACCACTACTTTAATATGCCAATTGAGGTGGCCTCTGACAGGTTTTCCTGCTATGAAGTTACCTTTTATTAGCATCAGTTCAGTTTCTGTTTGATAATGATTTCCTGGAATTAGCCATTCAAATATTTCAGTTTAAACAATGCTTTTACAAACTCCTTATAACTATTCATAACCACATAGACCATAGTTACTTCATCTTAAGACAAATTTCACCCTCACAGAAAACATTCCTTTACTTAATGCTGTCTCCTACAATACCATCTACAACTTTTGTCCCACAAACTTCCATTCTGCTTTTATGAAAAGCAACCATTTTTTCTTAGGACAAAACACATTCCCTTAAACAAACTTATTAAATTTTAGTTAGCACTTCCACAAACTTCACTTCTTTCAATATCCATTCAAGTCTCACATTCCTCATTCCATTCTGTGAAGGAAAATAAACTATTCATTCCAATTTAGGCCAAAACTATTTTTTTATGAAGAGGTTTGTAGTAACTTCATTAGTCAAAACTTACAATTTTCATCATTTTAAGATTTAATACATATAATCCTAATTTATCTTATTAGCATCCATACTTATTAATGTAACCATTTTATTTAAATTTTTGGCCATTTGAATAGAGCTCTTTTAAGAATTTTCATTTATCAATTTAATATTGCCATCCAAAATTATCAAAATATACACTGAACAAACACAAAAAGTGTTATGACACACCAACAAAAACATAAAGCTTATTAATTTGACCTAATATTCTTACTCCTTCAGTATGGCTGTCTCCAAGCCCTTCGTTTCACATCTCTGATTTTACTGCTTTTAAGATTTCTTCTGGAATCTGTGCTGCCTGTAATATGGAAGCTCACTTTTGGAAACAGTTTTATTAGTAATCAGCCACCAGTTAGGGATATTTGAGCAGTACACATGCAGTTAAGCTCTACCTTCACATTTTAGACAGACATTTAACACATATATTTTGGATTACTGCTCTTTGGGAATACATTGAGGCTTGAAGTTCAGGAGTAAGCTATGGATTCAAAACTGAAAGTTCCTTATTAACACCTTGATAAAAATTCTGATCAAAATAAATTGTGACTAAAACTTAAAACATTGCCAAAATAACACCCCATTCAAACTTTTCTGCATTTTACACAAGTATTATCAGCTTTAAGGTTTGTGTCATATTTTTACTTGCAGGCTTACAAAAGCTACTAGCATTGTTCTCATCTCTTACTTTCATAAAGTTGTCCAGTTTAAAATTTACTAAACTTTAACAGCACTAATTTTATCAATTTGGCTATACAGCCTCAATTAGAATTAGCATGGGAAAAAACAGAGAATATTAATGTTGTTAAGTTTTACTACTCTTCCAGCAGTTTAACTCTGTCAGCCCCCACTAGCCCACAGTGGCATCATTCAGTCAGCAGGGGATTGCAGAGTTGCTGCTGGAATGTTTTCCTTATCTTCGTTAACTCTTTAGCAAAATGTTTTCTTACAAGCATGATTTCACTGACAAGTGCCTTATTTAGCACTTCTGCTGGTTGGGGAAGTTGTATCTGTGATTTAGCCTTTCTTTGCACAGTTTAACATGATTTAAAGATTCTTCTATAGTTTCTACATCTAAGTCACTATCTCCAGCTTTAGTTGCTCAGAGAGACCAGTCACTAAGGCAGAGGTGGAATTCTGCACATTCCTTTCTAGTTTTAATTCTTCTTTCCTTTAACCTGCGCATATTGACAGGCCTTTGTTCACACCTGTTCTAATGCTTCCTTTGATTTCTTAGTTAAAGCCTCCCTCTGATCCACCTGCATCAGTCGGATAGCCTTCTCCAAGTCTTGAGTCTTCCTCTACCCACCTTGCCTTTGTTTGGCTGCTAACAGCTTGTTAGTATTACCATGCAAGGTAAAGAGAAAGGGCCATGCAATGGCTGCAGCTACTGCACATTGCCCTTCCTTAATTAAAGGTCCCTTTATTTTTTCTCTAACAGCACTAATCCTGTAGGAGTGTACGGGACATCCCCCAACTACCTCTTCAGTCAGTCATCCCTCAGGTGGGCAAGCTTGTACCACATAGAAGTGCATGACTGCCCTGGGATCTCACCTGCAGCAGACACCCCCGCCCATGTACCGCAGAGTCTCCGAAATGGTATCTGCAATGGCTGGCATGCTTTCAACCACATTTTTCCTGGTGGGATTCCCTGGAACATCCTGCCAACTACACCAATTGTAACACAGGGAGCTTGAGTCTGGGAAGGCCAAATACTTTTGATATTCCAAAGAATCCACACAGAAGCTGTAAAGCTAGCAGCAGCCATGACACTTTATTTACTCATATGTCCTGATGATGGCTGTTGGGCAGTGACCACACCCATACACTGGGGAATCAAAGCTTATATAAGGCAGCACAGCACAAAGAGGGGGGCTAGCTAATACATAGCTTATGGAATGAATATCAGTGAGTGCTTACCTATGGGGGTTCCCAGAACAGTAAATCAAGGGTTTGAGCAATTAACATTCTTTTTTAACAGACTGAGTGTACTCTTGGTGCCAGTCTCTATCCTACTGAAGGGGAATGGGTCATTGGCAAATATGGCCCTGCCCCTCCCAGCCCTTCTGCAGGCAGTTCAAAGAAGGGGCGGTTCTTCTATTTACCCTACATTTACATTTTGGATTGTACACTTTTATAGGTTTTGATGAAATTTAAAATGGCCTGTACCCATTATTGGAAGATTATGCAGAACAATTCTAATGCCCTTAAAAAGCCCTATGTTCCATCTATTTTATTCTTTCCTCCCCGTCTCATCAGAACCTATGTTAACCACTAAGTTTCACTTATTGAAGAACAAATCATAGTTACTTGCAATAATATTGACAATTTGACATATTGGTCTGTTTTCCTTTATTAGGAACTGTCTCTTTTCTGGAGGGATGGTTGTCCCTCTAATTTAGAATATAGCAGGATTCCTCAGGATGGGAGTTTAATATTTTCTTGTTTATTTTCTAGATCTCCTCCCACTGATATTGTTCACTATGAAAAGATGAACACTAACATATTCCACAGAATCCTGCCCCAGGTGCTCCAATCCTGCCCCCCACATTCAACACTCTACACCAGTAATTCTCCCCTGCCATATTTGCCAATAGAAAATTCCCAAAATTGTAGTTTTTTTATTTTTTTAGTTTATTGAAGTGTATCACTCATACATGAACATACATAAACAATATGTACATAGTAATAGTTGTGAACTAACATACATAACATCATACAGGTCTCTCATACCTCACCATGTCACCTTTTTAAGATGATTTTGGCTATTCAGGATGCCTTACACTCCCCAATAAATTTGAAAATCATGTTTTCCATTAATTTAAAAAATGCTGGTGGAATTTTTATTGGGATTGCATTGGATCTGTACATCAATTTGAGTAGATTTGACATCTTAATGATATTTAGTCTTTCAATCCATAACCATGGACTGTTATTCATATTATTTAGGTATTTTTTTTATGTCTTTTAATAATGAGCTGTATTTTTCTAAATATAAGTGCTTTACATTGTTGGTTAAGTTTATTCCTGAATATTTGGGTTTTATCTATCATATTTTATTTTCACCAGTCTTTTGACACTTTCATTTCTTTTTATTGATATGATCTTCATTTCTAGACTTTCTTCCAGGCCTCTTTTTCCTGTCTTTTCTTTTCAGGCTGTAGCACGCCCTTTAGTATTTCTGGCAAAGCAGTTGTCTTGGTTATAAACTCTCCCAGTTTCAGTATATCTGTGAATATTCTAAATTCACCATCATTTTTGAAAGACAATCTTGCTGGATATACAATTCTTGGCTGGAAATTTTTCTCTTGCAGTATCTTAAATAAATCATACCACTGTTTTCTTTTCTCCATGGTTTCTGGTGAGAATTCAGCAATTAATCTTACTGGATATCTCATACCTTATGCATTGCTTTTCTCTTGCTCTCAGAATTCTCTCTTTGTCTTTGGCATTTGGCATTCTGATTAGAATGTGTCTTGGAGTTGGTCTATTTGGATTTTTTCAGATGGGAGTACTTTGAAATTTTCTACCATTATTTCTTCAAATATTCCTTTTCCCCCTTTTCCCTTCTCTTCTACTTCTGGGACACCCATGAAATGTATGTTTGCATGTCTCTTGCTGTCCTTTACTTCCCTGAGACCTTGTTCAAGTTTTTCCTATCTTTTCTTCATCTGTTCTTATGTATGTTCACTTTCAGAGGCCATTTCTTCAAGCTCACCAATCATTTCTTCTGCCTCTTCAAATCTGCTATTATATTATTCCAGTGTATTTTTTATTTCATTTATTGCACCTTTCATTCCCATAACATCAGCTTTTTTTCTATGTATGCTTTCAAATTCTTCATTGTATTCAATCAATGTCTTCTTAATATCCTTAATTTCTTTAGCCATCTCATTGAATTTATTAAGGAGATTTGTTTGAATATCTATGATTAGTTGTCTGAACTCCTTTATGTCATCTGGAGGCTTATCTTGTTCCTTTAACTGGGCCATATTTTCCTGTTTCTTGGCACGGATTGTAATTTTTTGTAGGTGTCTTTGCATCTGGCTTACTAGAGTATTTATTCTGGGTGCAGTTTTTCTCTTTAGTTTAGGACTTCCTGCTCTTTCTCCCTTGATTGTGTTGTAGGATCCAAGTATGTGGTTGGTGCTTTAAACTGTGAAGGCTCAAGCTACTCTCATTACCCCAAGGAACAATGAAGCTTCTCCCAACTTTCCCTTTTGCCATGGTAAAGAACAAAAGCTGTGTGGAGTAATCCAACTCATGCAGGCCTAGACTGTAGTTGCCCAGAGAGACTGATAAAGATTCATACCACGTCCTCCTATGCTTGGTGCAACAATGGAGCTTCAGCTGTGGGCAGCAATGTATGCAGTGCAGGTCCAAAATGACCACACTTTCTCTATTAGACTTCTGATTATTCAGTCTGTTCCAGCTAAATGTATCTGCAGTTACCTTGAGTGGCTGGTGCAGGGCTCATGTGCTTCCTCTGTGCAAGAGGTGGGACAGAAGCCTAGGCTACAGCTGCAGGGCAATCTGAATGAAAGAACCTGGTCTCTACCATCACTGTGATTTTCAGTCAGTCCAGCTTCCCCTCATGCTGGGGATGGAGTCAAAATGGCAACTACTGGCCTCCTTTTGACTTGGACAGGCTCAAACTTTAGCTGCTCTTAGGGTTATACTTTAGCCTGCCAAATTTACAAATCAGTAGCTGAAATTGGTGGCCAACCGTCCTTTCCTCCCCTGTTTTTGCAAACTTGAGCTTCCAATTCCTGCCACAGAATAATTCCTTGCGTGGCTTGTGCTGTCAAAGTAGGATAATCACAGGCCTCTGGGGCATGGACTGAAATTCCTTGGAGAGGCTGGTGCAGCTCCCCCCAGCTTCCTCCCTTCCTGAGGTGGGCCTGGGGCTTAGGCTAGAGCAGCAATCTGATCTAAATGGAAAAAAGCTGGTCCCTACCAGCACTGTGATTTTCAGTCAGCCCAACTTTCCCTCATGTCAGGTGCAGAGTTAAGATTGTGGCCACCGCCTTTTTTTTTTAATAATTTTTTTCATTTTTAAAAAAATACTGAGATTATACATATGTTACACAAAAATTGTAGGGATTCCCATATGTCCCACATCACTTCCCTCCCACAACATCACACATAAACATCCTTCACTAGAGTGGCACATCACCTGCAAAAGATATACACATCTTGGGGTCTTGCCACTAAGCATGGATCATAGTTCACACTGTAGACCACACTCTCTCCCACACAGTTCTGCATGCTATATGATGATATAAAATGGCCTATATCTGTCATTGCAATGCCATCCAGGATAATTCCCGTGTCCTGAAAAAGCCCCTTTATCACAACTGCTTTTACCTCTCCCTGCCCCCCAAGTGTCTGGGGGCCACTGGTCCACATCAATGCTGCAATAACCTCCATTAAATGAATAACAGTATGTCTATAACAGAATACCAGCAAGTCCACTCCTGTCTACAACTCTTCCCCCAATCCTGAGGAGACTGAGATGGTGATGACCACTCCACCTCCAAGTGAGAGGGGTCTTATATCCCATGGATAAGATAGATGGGATTATCCTGCCCACAGCTGCAGACTCTCCATTCCCTTGGATGGCTGTTGTCCATCATCATCTCCCCACCAGGTGTCCTGGGTGAGTCCATTGAGCTGTAGAGTAGGAGTTGCAGCTCCACTGAGATTCTGGGCTCAGCTGTCACATGGATAGCCCAAAGACTCTGGTCTTTGGAAGTATACCTACAAATTCTGGTACCACATATAGTTTTGAATAGAAGGGACAGATGGACCTTGTGCAGGGAAGACATATATGGGTCCAACTCTGTCACTCTCAGGAGCAAGGATTCCAAAGCACAGCCCACTGATAAGGCATGAATCTCTGGGGCTATCTGCCCTGATATAGGGCCTAGGTGTCTCCAGAGCCCTCAGGAGCCCCTTTGTTTGTGGTGATATCCACATTGGAGGCCTATGAGTTCCTTTTGAGATGTGCATAAGCATTACCTCTGGGATGACCTCCCAACTCACTTTGTAGTCTCTTAGCCATATGAACTCATTTGTCTTTACCTTTTCCCCCCTTTTATTTGAGGTGTTTTTACAGTCATATTGCCCATTGGCACTTGTTAGTAATCCCTCATTGCCAGGGAGGCTCATCCCCGAGAGCCATGTCCCATGCTGGGAGGAAGGTAATGCATTCATATGCAGAGTTTGGCTTAGAGAGAGGACACATTTGAGCAACAAGGAGGCTCTCAGAGGCAACCCTTAGGCACCCCATAACAATAGGCTAAGTTTCAATTTCAAGAGCAGAGATTCATAAGGCTAGTTATCAATAACAAGACCCCTTAAGTGGATCATCCTCCTTTGACAGACACTGCCCCTGAATTTGGGGGACTGTTGCTGCTCCCTTGGAGAATATTCCAGAGCTCTCCAGGATGGGAATTCAGTATTCTCTCATGTATTGAGTGGTTCTCCACCCACTGTGACCATGCCCAATGAGCATTTGAACAATTTTATATACCTTTTATGTATGTTCAGGTAAATTTCCTCCCATGTAGCCCCTGTTTCTGACATCCCCCACCAAGAATCCTCTCCCTCCCCAGTTGTAACCATTCTATGATCCAAAGCTTCTTTAAAGATGAAACCAATACAATAGCTAAATACAATTAATAGGAAAATGAAATAATAATGATGCTTAAATGTAAGAGATAAAATACATGAAAACTTAAAAAAAACTAAAACTAAAATAAAATAAAATGGTTGGGTTATTCAAAAAGAAGAAAAAAATTTTTTAAATTAATT
>JAQZBX010046227.1:0-20824 GCA_029593785.1 Cabassous unicinctus | reverse complement strand
CCCCCAGCATGGAACATGACTCCTGGGGATGAGCCTCCCTGGCACCAAGGGATTATTACCAAGCACTAACTAGCAATGCATCTGGAAAAAGACTTTGACCAAAAGGGGGAAATATGAAATACAAATGACTTTTTATGGCTAAGAGATTTCAAAGTGAGTCAGGAGGGGAGGTCATTCCAGAGTTTACGCTTATGCACATCTCAGCAGGATCATGACTGCCACAGTAAACAGTGCCTCAAACAGCAGGGCCCCTGAGGGCTCTAGAGACATATAGAAACTAAAAGCAAGGCAGACAAGCTCAGGAATTCAGCACCATGTCAGTGAGCCTTATTTTGGAATTTATGCTTCTCAGTTTAACAGAGTTAGACTCATTTATAGTTTCCCTACACATGTCTCTTCTGCCCCTTTTATTTGAACCTATAATTACCACTATACCTGTTAAATATATGTCGCAGAGACTTAAATCTTTGGTCTGTTCATGTGCTGGTTGAACCCTGAATCTCAGCAGAGTTGCAACACCTACTCTTCAGTTCATTGGACTTACCCAGGACAAATAACAAGATGATGATGGACAATGCCCATCCCAAGGAACAGAAAGTGACTGCACCTGCAAGCAAGATCCATCTGCCCCATGGGATCTAAGCCCCCTCTCAATCAGAAACAGAGTGGGCATCACCATCCCCAAATCCTCAAGATTGGGGAATAACCAATGGACTAAAGTAGAATTATTCTTCTATTATAGGCTTATTATTAATCTAGCAATAGAAGAACTTTTATCATTGATATAAAGGTAGTGGCCACCAGAGGTTCTGAGGGGAGGGAGAGGGAAGAATAGGTATAACATGGAGGCATTTTCGGGACATTGGAATTGTCATGCATGACATTGCAATGATGGATACAAGCCATTATACATTTTGTCATAACTATAAAATTGTGCAGGGCAGAGTATAAACTTTAATGTAAACTATAGTCCATGGTTAGTAGTAATTCTTCAATATGTGTTCATCAATTGTAACAAATGTACCACACTAATAAAAGATGTTATTGTGGGAAAGTGTGGGAGGGAGAAGGGGTGGTGCATATGGGAATCCCTTATATTTTTTATGTCATGTCTATGTAAGCAAAAGCTTCCTTAAAAATAAAAAATAAAATTTTAATAAAAAGCTCTTAAATGCACCCCCCACCCTATAAAACAATCCTTCCATGGATTAGCATAACTTTTAGGTTAATAATAAGCATTCAACAAATGATAGTAAACTATAATGTAATATATTCTTTATTTTACCTTATCTCAATCCTGTCAGTTAAGTAATATTATCTCCACTTAACAAATAAAAATATGCAATGAGGTAGAAGTTTTAGCTTCCCCAAATCACTCATCTCATGTTAGAATTGGGTTTTGATCCCAATCATTCTAACTCCTTAGATTAGCTCACAATGCCTGGTCGATGCCTAACACTCTAAACTGAGCTCTCACAAGCCTCCCACCTGGGTCCATCTCTCCAGCCATGTTAACTACTCGTGGTCCCAATGCTCCACAAGTCTCTACTCCTCTGTACCATCACACTGCTGCTATCTACCAAGAACGTTTCTTCCTTCCTTTTTCATTTTCCCAATTGTTAAAATACCCCCTCCAAACTCAGGTGTTTTCTCCTCCTTGCAATCTGTCACAATCTTCCCTAACCAAGTTACAGAGTTCCCTCTTCTGTGCTACCATTACATCTTGTACATACTCATTTAAAATAATAACAACTGCCATTTCTTACCTGCTGTGATATATGACAAATAGAACAATGTACTTTACATACATAAACTTTTTTAATTCCCGTAGAAAGCTTTTGGCATATCTGAGTTTACAGATAGACAAAAAGGTCCAAGATTATGATGCTATAGTCATTTGTTCTATAGTCTATGTTCTACCTTACCTTTTATCTTTACAGTACTTTAAGAGCAGGGTCCATGCCTTATTTGATTTTGAAATCATAGGATCTGAGCAAGAGCAATCTTGTTTCCTGAAGAGTTAATAAATGATTGGACAACCTATTAAATTAAGCAATTTATGACAGTGCATGTGTGTATAAATATAATAAACATGTGTTTGACATTTTACCATCAGTTTGAAAATATGGAGTAGGGAAGTTTGGTATAATTGCTTGTTCCTTTGACACCCCTCCCCACCCCCACTTTCCTGTGAGCTCCTTTGGAGCAGGAACCATGCCATCTGCACTCTGTTTTCCACTGTCCAGCACAGATGCTCAACAAACAAATCAGAAAGTTAAGTTAATCAGAAGAAATTACTGTTGGCTTTCTCTCTCTGATTTGGTAGATGTCATATAAATACTCAAAAGAGTAAGGAACTAAATCCTCACTGAATCTTCAGTACCATATCTAGCACAGCAGTGATTGGAATTAATCACTCCTTGGCTAAGTTAATTGTAGGTCACAACCATCCACCTCAATCCAACTGGCTTTTTCAGGGGACATACAGGTGAATCAAATAGTAGGGACCACCACTCAGTTATCCTGAGCCAAATAAGACAGCAATATTAGCCCCTTTCCACTTTAAGACGTATATTTACCTTAATGTTATTTTTGCAGCACTTTAATATTTTTCTTTTACTAGCATGCTATTATTACATTGTTTTGTGAATCTATAGCCTAATTTGCCAAATAAATTTGCCTCTTTAAGGCACTTGCATTTCATTATGAATAGTGTATACATATAAATGCTTGAAGACTGATACGGAATTTCTGAGATATTCTAAATATACACTGGAAAATGATATTTATCTCTTTAAACAGAATTCTTTTAAAGATCCAAGCTAGAGACATTCTGGGCTTTTCAAGGGTAATGAATGTTAATTAGGTGTCTAGGTATTGTTTACCAGGCTACTTTTAAGAATCCCTGAGGCAGCAGAGTTGAGAAGCAGAACTAACAGCACTGAAGAAGTAAGCAGCAAAACACTCCTGAGGAAAGAACCGTGGGATATTGCTTTACAAGTAGCTCACGTTTTGATTTACTCTAAATGAGACAACGTGGTTAACAAAAAGGACTTTATTCCCAGCATTATCCTGGTGAGGACCTCTTATAGATAAGATGATTAGACCCAAAGTCTAGCATTTAGAAAGACTGAAAGCTTTGACTCTAGGAAGTCTCACCTACTGTCACCCCTGAAGGCTCAGACTGCACAGGGGGCAAGTTCAAAGGGAGTTCAGGAGAGAGAAATGACAGAAACCTCTAAAGCCTACATACCAGCCCTGACAGATATTCAGCACCCACAGCTGAGACAGCAGGAATTGGGGAAAGGGGGCTATATTGGGACTTGATGGCTTTTTTCTAAATTCTTTCCTTCTGTTGAAGGGTCTTTTCTTTTCCTTCATGTCCTTGTTCTTTCTCCATGATTCTTTATTCCTCTCAGCCTCTCCTATTTTTCCTGCTCTCACCCCATTCTTTATAACCCATCATCCTTTTCGCAATCTGCATCTTCTTATCTGGATTTTTATAAGGTTGAATGTTAAGAATTTTATAACCAAAATTACATTAATTTACTCTTTTTAAAAAATATGTTTTTATTTATTTTTAAAAGATACTTAGATTGCATAAAATGTTACTTAAAAAAATATAAGGGATTCCCATATGTCCCACTCCCCATACCTCCCACTTTCCCCCACACTAACAACTTCTTTCATTAGTGTGGTACATTCATTGCAATTGATGAACACATTTTGGAGCATTGCCACTAAGCATGGATTATAGTTTACATTGTAGTTTGCACTCTCTCCCACTCAATTCTGTAGGTTATGGCAGGATATATAATGGCCTGTATCTGGCAGTTTTAAAAGCAGAAAAACGAACGTATATTTTTCTACCACTCTAAAAGATCTACAGCAATTTGCCTGTTGTTTTAATCTTGCCTACTTCAACTTAAACATAAAAAATTTTGTTCAAAGGAAATTGCCCTGAATTGTCTTGTGTTTTAGTATATGTTATATAACAAAGATGATCTTTAACATTGATTTCTTTTTTTCTTTGCTCCTTAGTTCCAACTTGACTGCCCAATATTCTAGTTTAGATTTCCCTCTTCAATGCAAGGAGCCATAGCTTGAATTATTAGTCAATAGTTTTAATCTATTTAAAATATACTAAACTGAGCTCTGAGGGAGGCCGATCAAATTCAAGTCAGAGAATAAATACGAATTAGATTTGAAGAACTACAAAGAAATAATGACATAAAATATATGTAATAGTTGGCTTACAAATTTGCATGGACCTAATTATGTATATCCTACTTTGCCAAGTAAATTATAAGCTCTTTGAAGGCAATTGCATTTTATTATGAACAGTGTACATATATAAATCCTTAAAGACTGATACAGAATCTCTGAGATATTCTAAATGTACATTGGAAAATGGTTATTTGTCTCTTTAAAAACAGAATCCCTAAAAGGCATCCAAACTTCAATATATATCCAAGTAGGATATAGATTCACAAAACAATGTAATAATAGCACGCTAGTAAAAGAAATATATTAGCTAAGTGCTGCAAAAAAAAAATTAAGACCTACTTATCCTTCTTCTTATACTTGTGTTTCACCAATAGACATGTCCACTTTTAAGTTAGTATTTATTGAACAATTTAATAGGCATGTGTAGGTGTTGCTTATATGGCAGTTACTTGGCTATTTAAAACAAGTGAAAAAGTATTGAATGGAGAAACCCACTGACTAGGAGGTAGGAAGCTACCACTACTAAGTTTGGAAAGTGTATGGGGAGAGAGAATGGTTATAATATTATACTATACAATGGCTTACCTTAGACCAAAAATAGACATTTGTTAATAACCAAAACCTAAATATTTATCATTAAATTAACTTCTGATTAAAATGTACTATGAGGAAAAAATATTTCATTTGAAGCAATGTATTGAATGCCATAAGACCTAATATAATAAATTCTTGAATAATGTATTATAATATTGACACAATTTTTCAGTTTTGTTAAATACTCATGGGACTTCAACTCTTTGCGCCTCTTAAAATTATTATTAAATTTGTAGCCCAGTCTGCTGATAGAAAATGACAGCTAACCAGCAGCACCCTGGTTTAGCTCTCCTAAATTTTAAATAAAAGATCTATGACAACTCAGAACAAGATAAAAACTCACAACAGCAGCAACCCAGACTAAGAGAACACCTTGTACTGGAAATGGATTGAGAAAATATAGCTAGCTTGGGCTCAGGACATAAACTTTAAATCATGAAAATGAGACCACATTTTTTAAATTGATAAAAAGATACTTGGTTCCTCACCCACAGTTTAGCCCCTGACTAAAATTGCATTTTCTACTCCATCTAGAAAACTGAGTATTGATTTGGGAAAATGCAGCCAGCATATAAGCCCCTTGCAAAAATAAAATAATTCATATCTTTTTACATCCACACATACATTAGCTCTCAGAAAATAGCAGGACAAGATTTACTCTTTATTTCAAGCCGCAAATTAAAATTTTCTAGGTAACAGTAAATAAAGAAAGAATCCTGAATGCTGAGATTGTGGTTTTACTTAGACTTCAATTGTTCAGAGTACCAAGGAATTATGTGGTGCTGGGAGGAAATAATTACAATTCTTATAAGGAAGAGGAGGTGGTTAATAGTGAATATTTATCAAACTCTCACTGTGTTTTAGTTTTGCCAGAGTGCAATCATAAATACTGTGGTTTTGACTTAAACAACAGTTAATTTATTGGCCCATGGTCTCAAAGGCAATAAGCTTGTTTCTTTGCCGGGGTCATCAGCATTCTGGCTGGTTGGCAACCTTAGGATTCCTCAGCTTTCCCATCACATGGCAATGTCCTTTTTTCTCTTTTCTGGGTTCCATTGACTGCTGGCTTCCAGCTTTTCCCTGAGGCTTCTCTACATCTGAATTTATTCTGCTTATAAAGGGCTCCAGTCATTTGGATTGAGGTCCAACCTCATTCAGCTCGTTCCACCTCCTAAGAGATCCTATTTAAAATAAGTTCACAACCACAAGAATGCAGATCACGAGCAAGAACATGTCTGAATTGGGGTGCCTAATGCAATCCACCACACACACTGTGTTTCGGATACTGTTCTAAGTACTTTATATGCATTAACTCATTCTTCATAGCAGCCCTATGATGTAGGTTATATTGTACCTACACAAAATAAGTGACAGACCTGAGATTCAAGCCTCAGGAGCCTAACTCCAGAACCCTGCTTTTAATAATCCCATATTACATAGAAGGTAACTGATACTTCAGAGCAGCCAGAGTGTGTTTTGTAGGAATTAGAAAGGGAATTTTGTGGGTTAAATAATGGTTTCAAAAATGATATCTCTGAGTCCTTAACCCCCATTACCTGTAAATGTGAACTTATTTGGAAATAGGGTCTTTGCAGATGTAATTAAGTTAAGGATCTCGAGATGAGATCACCCTGGATTTGGCAGGAGCCCTAAATCCAATACTTGGTGGCTTTATAAGAGAAAGGAGAGGGAGGTTTGACACAGAGACACAGGAGAGAAGTCCATGTAAAGATGGAGGCAGAGACGGGAGTGACCTGCCTGCAAGCCAAGCAATGCCAAGGCTTGCCAACAGCCACCAGAAGCCAGGAAAGCCGCAGGGAACAGATTCTCCCTCAGACCCTCCCGAAGCAACTAACTCTGTCAACACCTTCATTTTGACTCTGGCCTGCAGAACTGTGAGAGAATAAATTTCTCTTGTTTTAAGTCACCCACTTTGTGGTAATTTGTTGCAGCAGCCTTAGGAAACTAATTCAAAGAATATGTACATCAACCTGCTTTCGAGATTCCTATCTAATAACTAGATTCATTCATTACACAAATTAACAGGGAACAATTCTAAAGCACTCTACCCAGTTGGTCTTCTCAGTTATGCAATACAGAACAAGGAAAGCGGAACATTGTCTGAGAGAATTCAAGGAAACATATTCCTTGAGAATGGTCTACTGAAGAATCCAGAAGAAAATTTCAAGATACCATTTGATACTTCTAATAGTATTGAAAAAAAAAATAGAAGAGCAAAAGATGGATTCAATGAGACTGGAGCAGTAAGCCATAACAAGAAACCAGGCAGAGGTGAAAAAGCAATTAAAATAATTTTGGATGCAATAAAGACAATTATTAATATTCTGGAAAAAAAATTGGCCATGTGGTAAACATGAGCTTATCTTGTGTCAGAATTCAAATGAGAAGGATAAAAATGAAACTGCTGAGAGAAAAAGTAATTGATAAGGAGTTCCCATAGATTTTCTTCTAATTTCTCTTACTCTTCCCACCATTCCTTTAGGCCACAGAATATATGATATTCCAGCCCTTAAGAAATATCTCAGTAGCAGACACTCTCTGTTCCTTTTTGTCATAAACCATAAAATTGCATGGGACAGAGTGTAAATTATAGTGTAATGCTTCAATAGGTGTTCATCAATTGTAACAAATGTACCATACTAACGAAAGATGTTGTTAATGTGGGAAAGTGTGGGAAGTGGAGGGTTGAGGCATATGGGAATCCCCTATATTTTTTTATGTAACATTTACATAATCTAAAGCTTCTTTAAAAATAAAAAAAAATTAAAAATTAAAAAAAAAGAAATATCTCAGAAGAGAAAAATAAATAATCTTAGATACAGATGGAAAATTAATTAACTTATCATTAATTCACTTATTCAACTTCAGGGCAAAAGAATTTCTGTGCAGAGGTCACCCAAAAATACAAAATGAAAACAAGTGGCTCTGCAAATAAGTAAATACACCAAACAATAAGAATCAAAAGAAACAACTAGATGGAAAGTAAAAGACATACAAGACTGACAAAATTCAACATTTGGAAAATTGGTTTCCTTAAGCTGGACAATTCAAGAAATATGAAAGAATATATGCATTTGAGTACGTAATAGAATCTCATTGAAATAAAGGAAAATCTTCTTCTGCAGATTAAAAGAGAACATTGTGACCCCAAAATTTTTAATACAAAATTCTCAAAACTAATACATATCCTACTTGTACAGTTCAACTTTTAAGATAAACAAAACATGCTTTAGTCTTCTAGGCACAAATACAAAATCTGTAAGGGGCAAAAATCTTCTCCCTCCTTTGAAAGACCACTTCTCCAAACACTAATTGTCAGAAGACAATGGAAAATGTCTATAAAGTTTAGGAGAGAAACAGGGGCACAGGGAGGAAGGAAGGGAAGGAAGGAAGGGAAGGGAGGGAACAGGAGAAGGGGGGGAGGGGAAGGGGAAGGAAGGAAGGGAGGGAGGGAGGGAGAGAGGGAGGAAAAGAATGACCCAATAATGTTATATCCAGTCAAGAAACAATGTAAGAAATTTGACAACATGAAAGAACTAAGAATACAATATTCCCGATCCTTCTTGAAGAAGGGATGGGGTGGGATAGCATAAATGATTGTGCCAACTTAACAAAGATTTCAATATTGCAGATATCATAGCAAAAGAACTGATGGTGAGCAATGAGTCTATTTAAATATCATACACTAAACAACCACTGGAATTACAGTTAAGGCAACAGAATGGAAAGCTTAAATATCTGAATAATGCAAAATATTGCTAGAGCTACTGTAAAGAGAGCCGAGGAAAAAGGAAATAGAAAAATGTGTGTAAATGTTAATGCCCTGTTTACCAAAGTAGAAAAAAAATATAAAAACTGTCTGAAATGAAATATATGTAAAAAATACCATCTCTGTATCTTAAGTTCCCTATATTTTTTCTTCCTTTAGAGAATCTTTTAAGAAACAATATGGGGAAGCGGATATGGCTTAAGCAATTGGGCTCCCGTCTACCATATGGGAGGTCCAGGGTTTGATTCCTGGGGCCTCCTGTTGAAGGCAAGCTGGCCGGCGTGGAAAGCTGACCCGAGCGGAGAGCTGGCCCACGCGGAGTGCTGGCCCGTGCAGCATGCTGGCCTATGCAGGAGTGCTGGACCGCATGGAGAGCTGGTGCAGCAAAATGACGCAACAAAAATAGACACAGAGGAGAGACAATAAGAGACGCAACAGACCAAGGAGCTGAGATGGTGTAAGAGATTGGGTGCCTCTCTCCCACTCCAGAGGGTCCTGGGCTCAGTTCTCTATGCCACCTAAAGAGAAGACAAGCAGACACAGAAGAACACACAGCAAATGGACACAGAGAGAATACAGCAAGTGCAAAAAAAAACAACGGGGGGGAGGGGAGAAATATATAAATAAATAAATCTAAAAAAAAGAAACAATATGTCCTATAATTAAGAAATACTTATTAAATTCAATAATTCCTTTTTCATTGTGTTAAATTCAGGCAAAAATAAACATAACATTTTACTTGAGGGTAGTATTTTAAATATAATACTATATTTCATAAAGCATTTCTCTCCACCCATTTATCCCTATATCCATTTCTGTATATATATGTCTAGAGAAGGATATATGGATTGATGTTAACCTATGTTAATAATGTTTGTTTCTGGGTGATGAAATCTGAGGGTCTACATTTCATATTTTCATTCTGTCCATTCCTGCACATACAGCCTAGAATTATTCAATGTATGAAGGCAACATAAAAGATCTTAAAATGCAAATATTAAGATTATGTTTAACTCACGCATCCTTTTGAAATAATTGTTGGAGGAATTTTTCTAATTGACCAAGAATAAAGCAAACAAAGGGGAGAATCTAAATAATGGGGCCAAAATGGTTCAAAAATTGAAAGGAAATGTAAAAACCTCAAAAAATATATCAAAGTATTTTTGTCCTTATTTTTACACAATGTAAAATGAACAGTAACCTACAATCATGCTCTGCATCTCTAAAGGTCAAGAAGTTAGTAACAAATGTTAGTAGTTCGGTGGTACAGAGGTGGGCGAAAGGAGAAGGTGAAAAGAAAATACAGATAAGACATTTTTATCTTAAATAGGTATCCTTGGAAAACGACAAAATGATTAATCTTGACTTTACAATTAGAGAAAACTTTTACATAAGGCTTTGAATACTTTTAAACTGACATCAGAGTTAAAACTGGGAGTCTATCCAGAATTCTCCAAGCAATAAAATTGTACTCAATAATTTTTTCAATTCCTCGTTTTTAAGCATGCTGTTATTATTAAAGAATGCTTTGCTCAAGTGGGTGACGCATGGGATGATGTGCTCTGACAGGCTACATGTAACTGGCTGGTGATGCCAACGGCTGCCTGATCATGAGATGCGTAGGGTTGAAAATAATAGCTGTAGATGAGCCTCTCAGGACCATTTAAAATGTTAGTATTCTCATAAAGTTTGTGTTACAAACATCACACACTTCTTCTAAATAGAATATATTTCAGATATACAGTCAGAAATGGAAATCTGAAAGAAAACAGCATAGCAAACATAAACAGGCAGCAGTCATATATCTTTACAAATGGGATATTATGTCAGCATCCACCTCATTTTTTTTACCAATGGTGTTATAAACATTCTTTTTGATAAATGGTTTTGCAACACTTCTATATGTAGAACAAAATAGAATTAGCAATAAATAAAACTGCAATGTATTATTATTATTGAAAGATTTTTTGCCATTGTAAAAGAACCTAATACGTTTTTTAACTTTTAATTTTTGCTGAAAAAATTAGGAAATATATTTGTTGTCTGCAATTTGTAAAGATTTATATAATTATTTTCCATTTCAGATGACTCAGGTATTTTTAATCTATAATCTTTAGCTGATATCTATGATATGTGTAACTATTTGGTCAAATAAATATGACCATAAAATAACTCATAATGCAAATTTATCTTTACCTCCCACAGTCCCTTAAAATTGATTTCATATGAGTAGATTTTTTCCTATTTCAATTAAACTCAGGGCAAGATCCACGAGTTTTCTTATTAACCTTAATGAATAAAAGTGTGACGCATTTACTTTTACTTACAAAAAAAGCCTTTTAGTTCAGTAATTTATATATCTAGACTAGTACAATAATCAAAATATTTGAAATTGATTTAAGTTACGGCATCTTTACTTTTCCCATTTGGGTCTGCTATGGGCCGTAAGGAAGGGTGGTTTGGTGGATTTTGCTTTTTTCTTTTACCCTCTCCTTCTCCATTTGCTACTGCATTTTCTATCTGCAGAATCAGAAGAGGCATGATAAGGAAAAGAAAAGAAGCAGAAAATTTCTTAGTTGACAGATAATGCCGTAAAATGAAACAAGTTTGTCCTGTCTTGGCTAGTGTTTGAACAAACTCATAAAACACTATTTTAGTTGTTGGTGTGTTTTTTCCTTCCTGCTTTGCTAAGACTCTTTTTACTCCAATTCCCTCAATACAGACAAGTGCACCTTTCTGGATGATAAATTTGCCTCCTTCAGAGGTCCCTAGGCATCGAGTATCTTCTTTCTGCTAAGGTTCCTTTGTAAAAAATCATTCCAGGCAGATTAATTGAATATGATCAAAGATAACCCTCTGCTGTCCTTCCCTCATATCTGGTCGCAGGGAAATACACGTACACGGGTTGCCATGACAACGTTTTAACACAGCCACCACTCTTTGCTTCTGTATTAGAGCAACCAGGTAGCCAGGCTTTTAGATTCCTTACACCCTTATGAGACACAGGGACAATCCTAACATATATATCATTGGAGTCTTAGAAAAGAGGCAAGAGAGAATAGGGCAGAATCAGGATTAGGACAGATACAGGATAAGAATTTTCCAAAACTGACAGAAGGTATAAAGCCCAAAGTTAAGAAGTGTTATGCTTAAATAAAATACATTAGTAGTCATTTACAAGAAGAATATAGGAGTTTTCTATTCTAAATAACCTCCCTTTTATATCATTATTTCCTTTATTTTCAAAAGAAGACAAATCACAAATTCTCCCTTAATCCTCTAACATAGTAAAAATTCAATCTATTCAAGAGAAGCTTCTAGCAAGAATAACCTCCATTTTCCACCTAGTGCTTACCCTTTAAAGCATTTGATAATCTCATCAGTGACATGTGTTGTCAACACAAGAGACACTTTTCAGTCTTGTCTTACATGGCTTGCCTACAGTATTTGTCACCTTTGATCATGCTTCCCTTCTTGATATTTTTTCCTTATTCAGGTCTAATTATGACTAATTTCTCCTTGTTCTTCTCCAGCACTTTTGGCCTCTGTTACAGACTGTTACACACCCCTTAAGTAAGATTGGCCTGTTTTAGTCATACTATAGTGTCCAGAAATAGGATGAATGAGAAATTAAAGAGTGGAGTCCAGAAAGTCTAATTGAACCATTCATGGCCAAATCTAATGTCTTAATCTTCCTATAGAAACCCACTCTCCATATATGATAGCCTGCCTTAATGAATGCATCAGATCCCACTTAGTTAATTAAGTCAGAAACTTGAAATCACAGATTCCTCATTTCCTACTAGTCTCAAAGTCCTAATTCTTACTTGGTTTTAGGGATTCTGAGAAGCTTAGATTTGCTCAAGTGTTTATTAGAAAATTATTACATTTATGCATCAGAAATTATAAAAATGTTAAAATTGAAATATTCTCCATACATTAGACAAAGAGGAGGGGAAATTAATGGTAGATATCTATTGTAAGGATTTTTTAAAGAACTCCTTATTGTGATACTGCTATGTAAAAAGCAAGTTCTAGAATTGTACATATGGTATAATTATTATGAGTAAAAATGCAATTAACCTAATGTTTTTGTATATCTGAATCTATGCAAAAATGTATATGTGTGTATATATAGTACTATCTAGGGAGGTCAAATATTTAACTACTTTTACTTTTATTACTTTAACTACTTTTACTTTTCACTTTTACATTTTTACCCTTCTGAAATGTTTTTATTTATTTACCATGTACAGGAATTACTTGTATAATAAAAGAGTCAATACAAAAGTAAACACACACATATATGATGAAGAACTCATTGGCAATGACATTTCCCACTCTATATAAGTAATAAAAGTTAGGATTAGAATGTGTGACCTGAGAAAAGCTGGAAGTTAACAATGGAAATCAGCATATTGGCTTCATTAATAAGATTTGTAGCATAAAGTACATAAAAAGATAAGGTAGATCTATCTAGACAGCAGAGTTAGGACATACTCCAACATACAGTGATAATCATTTGGATGATATTGTGAAAACCTCAGAGGAAGTGATACATACTACAACAATAATCAGCAAACTCCGTGGTCTTGGAAGTCCACAGAGAAGGTGGTGCTGATAGAGCCTTGTAAGGAAATAAAGATTCAGATCATTTTTATGTTCCCTCTAATCAACATGTTAACATCCTATCTGTGTACATGAACTTTATAAATGGAGAAATATAATGTGTTGGCCTTTCTAATACAATGATTTTGAAAATCTGCTACTTATTTATGCACATACTTTTCTAACGTAGTAGAATCCTCACAAGCATCATGTTATCTCAGTTTTCTTTTCATTTAGTCTTAAGATAACATTGAATTGGCTATAGCCTACAGGCTAAATAAGTAAGATGGAAAAAGTTGACTGACAACAGCTTTTGCCAAGAAGTAGTTACTCTTCCTTTGGTTCCCCAGGACAATGCAGACATCAAATTCTAGGCCTGTGCTCCTCAAGATGACTTCAAGAACTGGACAGTCTCTTATTAGTGCCCAGTTTTTTAAAGTCATACTCTTGCTTATATAAAGCCTTACTTATTCCCAGAAACACATGGAGATCCCTACCTTTTTATTCCAGACTCTGAGTACGCAGATATCATTGATATGAATACTGCCCTTTCCAATATCATGTAAATGTATTTGGAGTTTGGTCTTGATGGGTACAAGGTATGAATATAGCATGATAATGGTGACAACACTCATGTCATACTCACCACAGGGAAATATAAATGACTTCTGAGTAGGCAGCTATTGAAAGCTTTCATTAAATTTATCTTATGAAACATAAGAGCATTATTTAAAAAGGATACTGATTGTGCTTACTTTTTGTACTATGAGATCCCATTTCCAAACAACTTTATTTTTGCTAATAGTCACAAATTTATAAGGTTTTCATTTGGTTTATATAGCTAGATTCATTTATGTTTGGAAAATTTAAGGTGAAAACTTTAGATTATGTAATGTAAATAATGTTATAACTGAAAAAAAAAATGTTATACCTGAAATTATCTGGTCTGGAAACTTGTACCTGCAAATAAAATCATCAGTCAAATAGGCCCTGAAAGTGGCAAACTATCTGCTCACCGCAGGATATTCATTCAGTTTATCACTAGAAATGTGATTGTTCTTAAAACTTACAAAATACGTTGCAAAATTTATTTATGTTTGTTTTATCAAAAACCTTTCTGTGTCATTTTTATACAACCTCTTCCAGTGGGCATATTTACCACAGCATTTTAAAAGGATCTTTTATCTGGCAAGTTGTGTCGTATTGAGAATTTAAAATGTAGCTAAAACTTTATGAAGTATTTGAAGGTTCTTTAAAGCTAAAGCAGAAATATCTATTTAAGCACGATTTCTACTATTTGTTGAGGTTCTAGGACTTGCTTTAAATTAACCAGTAAGTAAATGTATTGAAATGAGAGAGAATAGCTAGGTTAGATGTTTAAGTGTTAAAATAGATTTTTAAAAAGGAAAATATTAGTGAACTATAAATTTCTAAGTATAATCCTCATGCCAGCCAATTATTTATTCGCTCATTGAACAAATTATTAAACTCCTAAATGGCACACCACCGTCTAAGTTTTAATAAAAAGATCCTAATACATGACCTCTTTTACTATTAGCAACTAATGTATCTGCCCTACTTTTTCTCTTATAAATTTTCAAAAGTCTCTTCATCAGCCAAGTATTGATTTTCAAAGTCCCTGATTTACATCTATAGACATTAAAGGGGTCTTATGTATTAAGGATATAAATAATTTTTGGTCCTTTATGTATATTAAACACATTGTCCTACCATAACATCGAGACCCAGGTTTTCTAATAACTGCTGTGATGACCGTGTGGCTGTTGGCATTTTTATTGGCTGATTATGTACTGGTTGTGGGATTTTTCTAAGAGCTCTAGAATAAAGTAAAATTGTACTGCTTTCAAATTTCCTCCCCAAGCATGCTTTATAAAAACCCAACAATAGTTTTTTTTTAGTTTCTATAATAGGTTCCATCCTCCAAGGCTCTTCATAGGCCTAGATCACATGTGCAGCGCCATAATCACCTCCTAGAGCAATCCTTATCTGTTCCCAAGAGCAAATTCTATTGATTTAACATTCTGACTTATAACTCTGAAAGCTCCCTTGAGCTACCCTTTTATTTTAATTTTGATTTATTGTCTCTTGGCTGTCCATCACAGCTCTCAATATGCCCAATATCGATTGTTTCCTCTTCTGGACACTCTATAGACTTTTGTTTTTGCATTATAAATAACATTGTTTGTTATTTAAGCAAATGATCTACACTATTATTTTCTTTAGGAGACTTCTGTTAATATAAGAATGAATAAAAGGACAAGAAGTATTTTCATAAATATTCATACTATTTCCATGTCCCAGTTTAAACTTCTCAGTTTGCTCACAGCCAAGTTCCTTCAATCAGAAATATTCAGCAAAGAATTAAAACAACAAAGAGCTAGGGTAATGATTAGAGTAATGAGAAAGACTCATGAAATCTTAATCCACGCAGTGTGCTTCCTAGACTCCCACAGGTCTTTCATTTAAGATCACATTGAATATAAACAGTGTGTTGTATCCACTCACATAAATCAACTACTGGAAATGACTCAAACACCCAACAGATAGAATAGAATGACTAATTCTTCTACTACCCATCATTCCAATAGAAAAAATAAAACAGAATAATAAGTATATTCATTTTCACTGGATTATGATAAGGTTTCAGATTGAATAATTGGGCATATTTTGAATAAAAAATACCTTAGAGAAAAAAAATACCCTCTCCTCCTATTATACACAAGACAGCTTAGGGCAGTTTTAAAGACTATTTGTGGTCATCATCTCCTGATGCCACTATATTCCTGTGTAAGCTACTTAAACATTCTAACTCAGTTTCTCCAAATGTAAAATGGACATATTATGAAACTTATCTCACAGAATAATTGGAATTGAATTAGATAATGCCAGTGTTTGTCAATAGAAAGTCATTATTACTAAAATGTCTATAAATGGAACAGAGGAAAATATTCTGGTTTATTTTTAATGCATTGTGATGATTAGGCTAATGTGTCAACTCAGCCAGGTAATGGTGCACAGTTGTTTGGTCAAGGAAGCACTGGGCTAATTGTAACTCATGGACTTTAATCATCAGTGAGTTGATTGCATAGATGGCTAGTTACATCTACAATCAACAGAGGAGATTGCCGTCAGCAATGAATGACGTCTCATCCAATCAGTTGAAGGCCTTCAAAGGAGAAGTGGTTTCAGCATTCAGAGAGAGAATCCCCATCTCTACTTCAGATAGCTAGAGTGTCCTGGGGAATTCAACGAGGACCTTCATCTGAGTCCCTGGCTTGCAGCCTGCCCTACAGAATTTGGACTTGAGCATTCCTATGGTGGTATGAGACAATTTTATAAAATCTCATACTATATTCAGATATCTCCTGTCAGTTCTGTTTCTCTAGAGAACCCTGACTAATACGTGCATGTATATTGAACATTTACCACATTCTAAGAATGATTCTAGAGAAAATCAAACACAAATTTGGAAATCCAATAACTGTCTTAAAGTTCCACTACTTATTAGCATCAATTTTAAACTATACAAAATAGTCCTAGAATAACTTATGACCAAGGAGTTAACTAGAAATGCTATGATGATTAAAATAAGAAAAATCTGATAATGCAATATACCGTATTGATGTATTTAAGGAAGAACAAAGCCAAAAGCTCTGAATAGGATTAGATAAAGCATGTGATAAAATTCAGCACTCATGTTTTTAAAAATTGTTATTCCATATCCTTATCTAGATACAAAGCAACAATAACAAATCTGAGCAAATATATTTAAATGGTAAATCATTAGAACTATTCCTATTAAATTCAAGGAAAAAGAAAGATGTCCTCTATAAGTGATTTTTTTTCCAAGGCCATATGGAGACCAAAGCCAATCAAGGAAAGAAAAAGACTGTAACATGCATTTGAATTATAAAGAGAAAAATCCTCGTCTTAAATCATGTAACTACCTTTGACCCACCGCCATCTCAGCATTTTACAACTGTGACCCAGGGGAATTTGCCTACCTTATAAATGTTTCCATCACCTTACCTTTAAACATGGGGTTATAGTGAGAGTAAGAGGCATAGTCCCAGTACACTAAAGACACACAAAAATTGTTAGCTATCATTACAATTATTAATTGCAATTGATATGATTGCCTACAAAGAAAACCTAAGAGAAACTGCAGATAAATGTTAATACTAATAAAATACATTTGCAAAAAAAAAATACGTTTGCAAGTTTGATGAAAAAATCAAGATACAAATATTAATAATATTTCTATATACCACACATAAACAAATATAAAAAGTAACAATAAAATCCCATTTACTATAGCAACAAAAAAATCATTACTTACTTAAAAATAAATCTAACAAAAGCTGTTAAAATACTCTACAAAGAAAATTATAAAACAATATTCAAGTTTATTAAAATACCTGAAAAGGCAGAAAGATAAACTATGGGCATGGAATGGGAAAAGTCAAGAGCATAAAAAATGGCAATTATTTGTAAATTAATCTTTGGATCCAATAAAATTACAATGAAAACCCCAACAATGTTTTTCATGGATCTGGTAAACCAATTTAAATATTCAATAGAAAAATTAGGAGCACAATCATATCATAGTAGGCAAGACAATATTGGCCAAATTTCCATTGAAGCAGAAAAACTTTACAAAATATTGTTACATTATATATTATGTATAATAATAATATATATCTATTTCTTAAATACATTGAAGAGTACTAAATTAGTGAAGAATTATTGGTTCAAGATCTAGGAAAGCAAAATTCAAAAAATTTTATTCAAAAAGAAAAGTATATAGGATTAAAGTTCAAAACATCAATAGAACATAAAACAGGAGAAGATAAGCACAGCTTAAGGATTGTCAGGTCTTCTGATTGTAGGTCAAAATGATTAAAATTAGCAATTTATCAAGACCATGATGATTAGGAGAAACATGATAAAATTATTAACATATGAGAATAGTCAAAAATATTTAAATTTCAAGCTAAGATGGAAAAAAATGAAATTTAAAATAGTACTTAAGAAACACCACAAAAGTCTATAAACTATGGGTAGGACAAATGGAAAATATTAAAATGGTAGAATTAAACCCATACATAGCCATTATTACATTAAATATGAAAGAATTCAATGCTGCAATTAGAGATAAATTTTTTCTGTTACACATACATACACACATTCATATGCTGCTTTACAAAAGACACATCTAAAACAAAATGATAGAATAAAGATGAAAGTAAAGAGCAAGGAAAATATCTATTAGGCAGACACTAACCAAAAAAATTGAAGATGAAGCTTAATAAGCACACCAAAATGATTTTAAGCCAAATACCATTACCAAAGATAAAGAAAAATACTTTAAAATGACAAAGTTCAACTCATCAGGAAAACATAAATTCTAAATTTGCATGTACCTAATATCATGACCTCAAAATATATAAAGCAATATTGCAGATTAAAAAGAGCAATAGACAAAGGCAGAATAATACTGTGTGATTTTAGTGCCAATTTCTCTCTAGCTGAGAAACTAAAACCAATAAAATGCTACAATGATGTAGAAAATCTGAACAATTAACAAACTTAACCTAATAATCATATGGAAAAACACTATGCTCAACAACTGTAGAATATTAAATATTTTTCAATACAGATAAAACATTTAGAAAAAAGTGACTTTATCCTAGGCCATAAGGTAAGACCCAACAAATATCAAGGCTTATATTATTCAGAGTAAGTCCTCTAACAATTAACAAATTTAGAAACCAATAACTTATAAATCTTATAAATAAACTTAGAAATCATAAGGTATTTTAAAAACCCCTATAAATTTAGAATTATACAATATAAAAAATGTCATAAAGGTAAAGGAAAGCACAACATAAATGAGAAAATATTTTGAACAAGCCAGCTACTATGATTAAAAGTTTATGGAATAAAGATGAAGCAGAGTTTAGAGAAGGATTTACCCCTCAAATATATATACTAAAGAAGAAAAAGGTGAAAAAATAATGAGCTAAGCATCCATCTTCAAGAGATACACAAAGCAAAATAAACCCAAATAAAGAAGAATGAATTAAATAATGACAATAAGTATAGAAATTAATGAAACAAAATTTAACATACAAAAGACAGAAGTTTGTTCTTTGAAAAGATTAACAGAATTTAAAAGCACCTGGATGGACTCAGCAGCAAAAAAAGAGAAACGCAAAATAACCAATGTCAAGAATGGAAAATGGGACATTACAACAGATCATACAACTAATGAAAAGAAAATAAGACAATATTTTTGAAAATTCAATTTGTTTTTAAAAGCCTTCACTTAACAGATCCCCAGGCCCAGATGGCTTCACCAGTGCATTTTGACATTTAAGGATGTAAAAATGGCAGTAACATAAAGTATTCCAATGGTCAGAAAGGGCAGAATGCTTCTCAACTCATTTTATGTGCCTAGTAAAACCTTATTACCAAACTGACAAGGGCAGAACAAGTAAGGTAAATTGTGAGATTTTTACTCATGCATATAGTTGCAAATTTACAAATCAAAACAGTAGCAGAATAAGTACAACTATAAATATATATATAAAATACAAAAAGTAGCATATCTTAAGAAAGGTGGTTTTATTCCAGAAATGCTGAAGATATATATTAGCGGATTTTATTTGTGCTCCTTTTGATCTTATGGTTTTGTTGGGAAAGGGGGTTGTGGGGTTTGGGGGAAGATTTGGAATAAGGCAGCCACCATTATCCTCCAGACACATGAGTCCCAACATACAATTCATTTAAAAGAGAAAGGAATTGTTTATTATTAATGTTGAAAAGAAAAATAGATTCTGTTTCTATCAGCTCTAAATTCTATTTCCCAAATGTCTCCTAATGTCCATTCTCCACCCTGCTTTAATTCAGATGCTAGCTATGTCTTGACCATGTCAGTACAACAGCCTCCTAATGAGTCTTATTGAAGCGAACACTACCCACCCACACATCCTCTTCCACTCAGCCACCAGGGTTATATTTCTAAAGTCTAAATTAAGACATTCTACTATGTAGCTTAAAATTTGCCAATTGCTCTTTAAAAAATAATATAATTTACAATACGGCTGTGACTAAAGCAAGAGTTCTTTTTCAGTAATTTTATCACTTGCCCTTTGGTAACTTCGCAGTAATGAATAGGTCTTCTTTCTTCCTATGAGAAGATCATAATGGGTTGAACATGAGTTCAGAACTTCCACTGTATAAGTACCCTTGAAACAGTCTCTGACCCGTTTTCTCTCAAGCACATCTGACACCCAGAATAATAACGAACTCTGGAGCTGGCGCCCACCTTCCATTGTCACTATGATCCAGAGCAAGTCACTGCTATAGGGTCTGGGTTTCTCTTCTGATCTTCATAGTTAGATTAGATTTTGATCCTCACATAAGTTAGATTTCATTGTTATAGATGCCAAAGATTCAACAAGTAACACATTACACTAATTCATAGTTAAAAAGTGCCCTTCTCCAAAAATAATCAGGAACTCTATAAGTCAAGTGATTGAAGTCTGTAAAGAAATATGTCAGAACAGTAGTAAGGTTCTA
>JAQZBX010046226.1:0-20828 GCA_029593785.1 Cabassous unicinctus | reverse complement strand
CCTGAATAATGCTTCCCTGTGTTTTCTTCTAGGAATTTTAGAGTTCTGGTTCTTATATTCAGATCTTTGATCCATACTGAGTTGATTTTTGTATATGGTGTGAGGTAGGGAGTCCGTCTTCATTCTTTTGCATGTGCATATCCAAATTTCCCAGCACCTCTTGTGGAAGAGATATTCCTTCCAATTGAGTGGACCTGGCACCCTTGTCAAAAAAGTGAGGGTTGATTTCTGAGCTCTAAATTCAATTCTATCGGTCTACATGCCTGTCCTTGTGCCACACTACCATATTGTTTTTATTAGTGTAACTTTGTAATAGCTTTAAGATGGAGAAGTGTGAGTTATCTTTGTTTTTCTTTTTCAAGATGGCTTGGCTATTCAAGGTACCTTACCCTTCCATATAAATTTATATACAAAGAAGGCTGTTCGAATTTTGATTGGGATTGTGTTGAATCCATAAATCGCTTTGAGTAGAATTGACATTGTAACAATGTTTAGTCTTCTGATCCATGAACACAGAATGTCTTTCTACTTATTTAGATCTTCTTTGATTTCATTTAGCAATGTTTTGTAGTTTTCTGTGTACAAATCCTTTACATCCTTGTTTAGATTTATACTTAGATATTTTATTTTTTAGTTGCCTTTGCAAATTGAGGTCTTTTTTCTTTTCTTCTTTGTGTTGTTCATTACTAGTGTATAGAAACACTACTGATTTGGGTGTTGATCTTCTACCCTGCCACTTCGCTAAATTTATTTATTAGTTCTAGGAATTTTGTTATGGGTTTTATAGGAATAACAGTGGTGACTGGGCATCTTTGTCCAGTTCCTGAATTTAGAGGGAAAGCTTTCAGTCTTTTACCATTATGTATGATGTTAGATGTGGGTATCTTATATATCTCCTTTTCCACATTGAAGAAGTTTTCTTCTATTCCTAGTTTTCTTAGCCTAGTTTTCTTAGTTTTCTAAGAGTTTTTAATCAAGAAAGTGTGCTGGATTTTGTCAAATGCCTTTCCTGTTTCAAATGATTTTTCCCTTTTGTTCTGTTAATTTGGTATATAAAGTTAATTGATTTTCTTATGTTGAACTACCTTAGCATAGCTGAAATAAATCCCACTTGATCATGGTATATAATTCTTTTAATGTTCTGTTTGTTTCAGTTTGCTAGCATTTTGTTGAAGATTTTTGCAGCTATGTTCATAAGAGATATCTGCCTGTAATTTTATTTTCTTGTGATATCTTTATCTGGCTTTGGTATGCAGGTGATGTTGGCCTCATAGAGGAGTTAGAAAGTATTACCTTCTCTTCAATTTTTATATATCTTCTTTGGAAGTCTTTTGTCCAATTCTTAATTTTTTGTTGTCTTATTGTTGTTGAGTTGTAGGATTTTTAAAATATATTGTATATATTAAACCTTTATTGGATATGTGGTTTCCAAATATTTTCTGGGGAAAATTTGATCAGGATTGATGTTAATTCTTCTTGAAATGTTTGGTAAAATTCCCCTGTGAAGCCATCTGGTCCTAGGCTTTTTTTTTCTGGGAGGTTTTTGATGACTAATTCAATCTCTTTACTAGTTGTTGATTTGTTGAGACTTTCTATTTCTTCTTATGTCAGTGTAGGTAGGTTGTGTGTTTCTAGGAATTTCTCCATTTCACCTAGGTTATCTAATTTAATGGCATACAGTTGTGTAGTAATGCCACACTTTTTATTTCTGATTTGAAGTATTCATGTCTTGTCTCTTTTTTTTTTTTTTTGTCAGTATAGGTAAAGGTTTGTCAATTTTATAAGCTTTTCAAAGAACCAATTGTTGATTTCTTTAATTCTATTTTTTCTCTCTATTTCATATTTCTCCACTCTAATCTTTGTTATTTCTTTCCTTCCATTCACTTTCGGTTTAGTTTACTCCTCTTTTCCTAGATCCTCCCATGTTGAGGTTAATCTCTGATTTTAGATCTTTCTACTTTTTTAATGTATGCATGTAGAGGTATATATTTCCCTCTTAACACCGCCATTGCTGCATCCATAAGTTTTAGTATGCTGAGTTTTATTTTCATTCACCTCAAGATATTTCCTTATTTTACTTGTGATTTCTTCTTTGACCCATTGGTTGCTTAAGGTAGTATTGTTTAATTTCTACATATTTATGATATTAGTGAATTTTCCATTTCTTGCTCTGTTATTGATTTCTAGTTTCATTCCATTGTGGTTGGAGAAGATACACTGCATGATTTCAATATTTTTAATTTAAGAGATTTGTGTTGTGATCTAACATATGGTTAATCCTGAAGAATGATCCATGTACACTAGTGAAGAAAGTTTTTTCTGCTGCTGTTGGGTAAAGTGTTCTACAGATGTCTGTTAGGTCTAGTTGGTTTAGAGTACCATTCAAACTTTCTATTTCCTTATTGATCTTCTGTCTAGATATTCTATCCTTTATTGAAAGTATTGAATAAAGTCTCCTACAATTAATGTAGAACCATATAATTCTCCCTTTAAATCTGTCATATATTTTAGGTCTTTGCTATTAGGTGCATATATATTTATAATTATTATGTATTCTTGTTTAATGATCTCTTTATGAGTGTACAATCACCTCCTTTGTCCTTTTAAACATTTTTTTATTTAAAGTCTATTTTATCTGATATTAGTAAAACTACCACAGCTCTCTTTTGACTACTATTTGCATGGCATATTTTTTCTATCTTTTCCCTTTCAACCTGCTTATGTCTTTGAATTTAAGGTGAGTCTCTTGTAAACAGCATATAGTTGGGTTGTGAGGGAAGGGCCAGCAAAGCTGCCGGGAATTTCTCCTATAGCTTATTATGCATTTTTTTAATTTGACACTTAGTAAATTCATCCCTTTAACTGTTTTCCATAATTTTGAGTAAATGTACTGTCTTTAAGTTTCTTCTGCCACTTTTACCCAAGGCAGATTGGAATAATGGCTGTCCTCAGAGCTGGGTCCCCCATGATCTGAAGTAGCTAATCAAAAACAGTGATCAGCGATCAGACCATGCACACCCCAGATCTTGGGGGACTAGTTCTTTAGCTGCTCCAGGGGCCAGGGTTGCATACGTCACTGCTCCCAGCCATAAGGCTGAAGAATGGACTATGGTATCTCCTGGACTGGAGAACAAAATTCACTGTTATTTACTGCTGTTTACCAAACTCTTCCTCCTGCTCTTCTCTGGATGCTGCACAGTATTCTACTAGACTCCAGAGTTTCAAAATAGTTGATTCAGACATTTCCTCCCTGTTTGATACTTGTGCTGGTAGAGGAACTGATTCCTAGAACTTTCTACTCTGCCATGTCCCTACAGTCCCTTAAGACATTTCTTAAATTCATATTTTTAAGTTATTGAATTTTGACTGAAAGTTTAATTATAACCAAAAACCTAAAAGAAATCATTGAATCATTCATTTCCAATTATTTTCACAGAATGTCATTTGAATTACTACAAATTGGAAGCATATTAAGTAAAAATTAATGGCATTTTACTTTCCATGAAAATTTAGTCTTTTTCTGGGAAAAAAAAAAAATCACCATAATATTTTGTCACAGAATTTGCTCCTGAGCTGAAGGTTGACAGTCACTAGAATGACTGATCAAAGTGAGCAAAGATTTTGGTGATGTACAGGGCAAGTAAACAATGGTGTTCCTGTTGTCCAGAAAAACATAAATATTCAAAATTGTGCTAGACCTAGTTCTCAAATATTATTTTTTCCTTGCTCTGAATCAAGAATTTCTATGACCTGGTTAAGCAAATACTTGGAGTGAGGATAGCCTATATTTCATGATGAAACACTGTGGAAAATAATAAGCACCTTGTCTTTCCATGACTAATGTAAAATCTAATCACTTCCTCTACTCCATGGCCCACACTGTATTTAATGAACCAGACCCTCCTTTCCAGGTAAAAAGGCTTAATATTCCTCTTAAGAAGAAATTAACTGCTAAAACAGATTGAGGTGAAATGGAGTTCTGTCTTCTCTCCTCAATGAGCCATTTTTCTCTTTTAATCTTGCTCTTCCGTTCAAGCAGAATGAAACTTGAATCTTTGCCTCAAGCATATTTCACTTCCAAAGCTCGAATTCTGGGACCTGTTGAATTGCAGAGGTGAGCTGCCCTTTTAACAACTCTAAAATTGGTCAAGTGCACTCTTCACAAGAGCAGGAAGAGGGTAAAATGGTCGTTTCACTGCCAGACTTATGCGTTGCTCTAGTATGAAGCCTGTGCTTGTTTAACTTATTCAGCACAGTCTTGCAGGATTAGCTATTATTGCAAAGTTAACATGGCCCAGACAGCTCAATGGCAGCAAACCAAAACAGACTCAGGTGTGTAACACAGGCCTCCCAGCCAGCATGGCTCTGGCTTTTTTCCTGGGATGTCAGGTAAGAGAATGCCCAGGGGAAAGTGGTCCTCTCGTAGGCTTCAGCCAATTAGCCAGAAAGAATCCGTTTCTGCCAAGAGGATTCATCTCTTCCAAAATGATAATTGGGTTATACAAAGTAGAAAAGCTTGTTTACTGAACAGAAAAATAAAATGAAAGGAAATCTGAGGTGCTGTTTCTTCTAATGTGCAGGGCAAACCCCAGCACAAGTCAGCCTGACCTCAGCTACACTCCTAGTCCACTCTCTGCTCTTATTCCTGATTTACACGTGGAATGTTTGGATGCTTCCTTTCTTGGCTTTTCCTTCACTTCGTATCTGAGGTCACATCAGTTTTATTCCACGGACCTTTTAGAACCTAAAAGTGTATAGATCTAGACGTGGCACTGATTCATTTTATTTCTTACTTAATCTCTCTTTTCCTCTTCCTCTTATTCATTTTCTTTTAATTAATGCTAATGCAAATGCTCAAGCTACCTAAAATATTTTTCATTAGACATTATCAGTAAACCAGCAATATATAAAAGTAGTAATTGGAATTTCTTGGTATACTTCTTGATCAAAAGATAACTGTACCCACAGATAGAGTTGACTGATCTTTGACAAGAGAGCAAAGACAATTCGTGGAAGGAAAGACAGTCTTTTCAACAAATGATGCTGAAAAAATTGCATGAAGTAAATGAACCTATACACAGGCCTACACCTATCAAATATTACCTCAGAATAGATTGTAGACTTATAGGTAAAGTAAAAAGCTATAAAACTTCTCAAAGAAAACAGGAAAAAGTCTAGGAAACCTCAGGTTTAGAAGAATTTGTTGACATGACAACAGAGCACAATCGATGAAAAAATTGATAAATTGGAATGCATTAAAATGAAAAACATCTGCTCTGCAAAAGACATTGTTGAGAGAATAAAAAATATAAGCTACACACTGAGAAGAAATATATGCAAAGACATATCTGATAAATGACTTGTATCTAAAATATACAAAAAACTCTTAAAATTCAACAATAAGAAAACAAACACTTTAAAAATGGGCAAAATATCTGAACAGATATCTCACCAAAGAATATGTACACATGGAAAATAAGATTAAGAAAAGATGCTCAAGACCATTTGTCATTATAGAATTTCAATTTAAAACAACAACGAGATGCCAATACATACCTAGTATAATGGCTTAAGTCCCAAACTCTAACAATATCAAATACTAGTGAAAATGCAGAACAATAGATCTCTGAATCATTGCTGATAGGAATGCAAAATGGTACAATCACTTTGGAAGTCAGTTAGGCTGTTTCTTACAAAAGGTAAATTTAGTCTTATTACATGATCCAGCAATCACACACTTAGTTTACTCAACTGACTTGAAAGTGTGGGTCCACACAAAAACCTGCACACGAATGTTTATAGAACCATTATTCATAATTGCCAAAAACTGGAAGCAACCAAGATTTCCTTTAATAGGTGAATGCATTAAAAAACTGTGGTATCTTCATAGAGTGGAATACCATTCAGCAACAAAAAGTAATTAGCTATCAAGTCATAAAAAGACATGGAGAAAGTGTATATACATATTGCTATGTGAAAGAAGCCAGTCTGAAAAGGCTCCATTCTACATGATTCCATCTATATGACATTCTGGAAAAGGCAAAATTATAGCACCAGGTGAAAGATCAGGAGTTACCAAGAGAAGGAAAAGAGGGGAAGAGCTGAATAAGTGAAGCAGCAGAGTTTTAGGGTGATGAAACTATTCTGTATGAAATTGTAATGGAGGATACATGACATTTTGCATTCATCAAAATCCGTAGAACTTTACAACACTAAGAGTGAGCCTTAATGCATGGAAAGTAGAAAATAGTTTAGGAGGTTGCAGTATCCCAGGATAGAATGCAGACTAGGACAAAAATATGAACTGTATTACAAATATATGAAGCAACCTCACTTAAAGGGATCGAAAGCAAAATACTGACCTCAGTAACTTTGGAAATGAATGCAGTCTATCAGATTGAAGGCAAAAGGAACTGCCCACAATCACTGTATTATAGTTAATGAAATGTTTTACATGTATGCTGGATTTAAATTAAATAAGTGAATGACAGATGACAGGAGCCAGGTTAAGTAAGGGAAGGAGACTATAATGCAGGTGATAATGGACTTGGGTTGGAGACATCAGTATGAACACGTTTTAGCTTAATATGAATACAGATGGTTACATATAGAAATATTTATAGATATGTGTATATATATATATATATATATATATATATATATATATGGGTTAGTATGTGCACATATATTTCCTTGCTCTGTCAGCTGAGAAAGCCTAGAAGCAACTACCATGCTCCAAAAAAAAAGGAACCAGAGATCCTTGAAGAAATAGCTGGCTCCAAGACTGGTGTAAAAAATTACATACAAGATGAGCCAGGAGCATCTTGGTAGTTTCAGAAATTAAGGAAGGACTCAAAATACACACATGCACATGCATACACACACATGAAATGATGGCAGTATATCACACACACACATACATACAAAAAATAAATAAACAAACATAGGAGCCAACTAAAAGAGCTCCCAATGATCAAAGTTGAAGCTGAACAATTTGAGGCACAAAATAAAGTGGTATTGGATTATAAGCCAAAGTATAAAACCATCATGTGCTCTTACTGATACAAATAAATTATAGAATAAATAAATAAATGGGGGATAAGAAACCAATCTCATATATAGAAAAATTCCAAATAGTTTATGTAGCTACTCCACCTTCAAGGAGGTGGAGGATAATTCCTTACAATTTAAGTGTGGGTTTGGCATAGGGACTTCCCTGCAAAGGGGAAAAAAGAATAAGTTTATGGTGGAGGAACCTGACAAACACTACCTCAAGTTAGGGGATCAGAGTTAAATACAGTGATAAGACATACTGATAGTTTATACCTTTGATATGCTATAAAGAAAATGGTGCTTTTCTTCTGTGGTCTTCCTCCCCAAAACCCCATAACCCCAGTCTATTCCTAAATAAAGCATCAGACAAATCCCACCTGCAGGATATTCTACAAAATAACCAACCAGTACTCCTCAAAACTGTCAAGGTCATAAAAAACAAGGAAAGTTTAAAAAACTGTCACAGCCAAGAGGACCTAAGGAAACATGATGTCTAAATATAATGTGGTACCCTGGATGGGATCCCAGCACAGAAAAAGGATTTTAGGTAAAAAACTGAGGAAATCCAAATAAACTATGGACTTTATTTAATAATGATGTATCAGTATTGGTTCATTAATTGTAAAAAATGTACCATACTAATATGCAATGTCAATAATAGGGAAAGCTGGTGCATGCTATCTGGGAACTCTGCACTCTTTCCAATTTTTCTGTAAGCCTAAAACTGTTCTAAAAAAATGCTTAATTAAAAAAAAAGATAAATGAATCTTTTAGTTATTTGTTACATTTAATTTTTATCCCAGGCACTCTACTACAGTTAAGAAAGACTATTAATCAAAATTCTAATTTGAAATTTATTTTTTAAATTTCACTATTTTCTAAATAAGTTTATATTATTCATTTTAAAGAGTCAATCATATTGATTAATTAATCCCTCTTTTCTCCCAATTTCTCTTCCAAGATCATTTTTTTAATATTTCAAATAAAAATCTGAAAATATCTCATATTCCCTGTCTCAGCAGTTACTCCATCTCCTAAAAAATGAAGACTGGCCATATACAAGGAGGGATTTTTATGATCCTCGATGACAATGTACTTTCCAAGCTGTAAAGCTTTCTGATATTACATTTCATGAAGATAAATTCCAAAATAAAACAAAATCTAATCAATCAGATGTTTAGGCAAAACTGAATTTACTAAGTTAATCTTTGACATCAAGCAAGACCAGACCTAAAATAAACAAGTGGATAATCACATGTTTTGCTATAGCTTAACTTCTAAAGAAGACATTCTGCCTTTCTTCTCCTCTCTACTTCTCACCATGTCTTAATTTCTGAAACTCCTAAGCATAAAACCCTTGGCAAAAGCCTTGATTCAATCTTTCTGGGCCTGCCTTTCCTTTTTTTTTTTAGGAGGAATGGGGAACCAAACCTGGGACCTCCTATGTTGGTAGCAAGTGCTCAGCTGCTTGAGCCACATCTGCTCCCCATGTGCCTGCCTTTCTTGCCTCTCTTGCCCCTTCTCACAAGCCCTTCTTTATTCTGAAAAGTCACAGCAATGTCATCCTTCAAATTTAACAGTCCTACCTTATCTGTGATATACTGATACAAAGAAATACCACCAATATCCAAGCACCGCTGCAATTTTTAATAACAGAGAAGTATGTATTATACATAATGGGTAGACTACAATGTACACACACATGAAATGATGTACAAGTTTGCCCTCTCAAATTTTACACATTGAAGATGTTTACCAATTTCATCTCAGACTCAGTTAAATGCCACAGAAGAACCTGAGTCATAACTTTTAAGTACTCTGTGGATCCTCAAATAACTTACCATATAATACAGTATTGTATACTTTTGAAGGTTGATAATTACTAGGCTGCAGTTTTCAAGGCTACTATAGGGAACAAGACATCCAGTGGTGCCAAGTGTTGGGAACGAAGGTCTTTAGAATAAAGCAGTGCCCTAGCTTTCTGTTAATCAATATTTAACCACAACAACATGAAGCTGAGGTAATTATTTCAGATCTGCAAAATACTTCTGAATAATTTTTCCAGGTAATTGAGAAAACTTTGACATTTTTAAAATGAGATAGCTGGACAGCCAAACTTGCCATAAGGACTCACAAAAGAATTGCTTCTTTAAGGATTTTCCTTTTCAAGGATGATTATGTTTTTCTTTTTTAACCTAATCTCCTAACTGCCTCCAACTTCTGTTTCCTGCTTGGACATTCTTGAACCAAAATGTTCAATCCCATACCTGTTGCTAAGTAACAATTTTACTTTGAGATTTAAAAAAAAATTTTTTTAATATTCATGTTTCATCTTTGGATTTTCACTATATTTGAATCTTCTCTGATGGAAATGCCATATTATAAGAAATGGCTTATTTCCAAGATTCTGAATAAGGCAGCTCATGAGAGGAGTTATAATGTAGAATAAAACAACTACAGCACCAAAAACCCAAACCTCTGTGGTATGGCTAGACTACAGCTTTAATCTCACACCTTGAGAAGCCTCATCAATGGGAAAGAACCCCAATACGACAGCTCATTCACGTTCCCTCTATCAGTAGCCTTGTACATGGCAGGAATCCTGTTGCAGGAAGACAGGGCAACTTCTGCTCAAACCGACACATTCAAAAATCAAACTGGTACATAGGGAGCACTCCCCCAAATCACACTCACATCCTTGTTCAGAGATTGCATTTTTTAAAACTGTGATTAAGGAGCATCTTAACCACCTGTCTTCTACTTCTTCACTGTCCGTCATGGAGAGGCATTCTGACTCAAGAAAGGAAACATTTCCATTTTTATAAGAAGAAAGGGCACTACAAATATATTTTGCCTAAAGAAAAATATTAATGAGATAAATAAACCCAAATTTTGGAAAAGTGACAGCCAAAATATGTTCATCACTGTCAGTCTGAGTCAGTCAGGCAGCGCTCCCAAGTTCAGAACAGCTTGAGGCTGTTGCTAAATTGGGATTATAAAAGATGTCTTCATACTCAAAGCCCATATTTCCAAGGAAGGAGCAGGATGAATTTCCCCGAGTCTGTATAAAATGAAGACTGAGAATTACCTGGAGGAAAGCCTCCCTATTTGTGTTTTCTTTTAGATATAATCAACCCCCATCCCCATCCTTTCCCTAATCCCCATCCTAGCCCTCACCCCCTTCAGTAGAAGCAACCACCCCACTCTCTAGGCAGATGCACAATGGTTACAAACAGAGCTCTGGAGTTAGAGTACCTGAGTTTGAATCCCAGATCCCCCACATGGCTCTTAAGTCAGTCACTTAACTTCCCTGTCCCTCAATGTCATCATCTGTAAAATGGAGATAATAAAGACCTCAGGGCTTTCCTAAGAGTAAAAATAATAATAAGCGTAAAGGTCTTAGGTGAATGCTCAGCATACAGGAAAATAAATATTAGCTAGTGTTAATAGAAATGCCCAAAGCATTTTCTCTGAACCCCTCTTATAGCACATCCTACTTACAATGCTGAATTTTAATCGTTGGGTGCGTATCTTGCAACCTCAATAAATTGTGAGATCTGTGTCGAAAGATTCTTTAAATTCAGCCAGCACAGTGCCTTAAAAAAAGAAAGGCTCTTTGTTAAACAAATAAATGATTCTCTTTTGGTATGTGCAGTGAAAATTTTTCACACTAAAATATTTTACAAATCTCTAAAAACATTGGCATTCTGTTTAATATTAACAATACTTCTTCAATCCAATTATCCATCACCTGGAACCCCTACTCTCAAATGCATCAGTATTTGATTTTAAAATGATTGTAATTTAAAATTATAAGCAAACATGAAACACTTCTGCTTTTAAATTACCAACATTTGGAAAGATCATTGTCCAGAATGATGGGACTATAGAGTCAGGTGCCTCGGGATGAAATGCCACAAGCAGCTGACAATCAATATTGGAAAATACAAATTATTCTGAGGTGACTCTCACTGAACTAAACTTTGGTGCTATAGTCAATTCCACTGCTAAGACAGCCTTGTCAATAATGATAAAGATTTAGTGATACCTACAGCTTTCTAGAAAACCTTCCATTGTTTTTATAAAATACACAATTAATACCACATTAATATTTATATCTAAAATTGATAATAACATTTTTGTTTTACCACTTGGAACATAATATTTCCTTGCTCTATGCACACTGCCAAATACATATATATATATATATATATTAAACACAGAACATTTTCTTGCTTAAGTGAACCAACCAAGGATAGCAATGGAATCAGATACGCTGTCTCCTAGTAATTGAACATGTGTATTCCCTGATGATAAGAAAAGCTCAGGCCAGAAAAATGTCTGCCATCCGTTCAATGCTCTGTGAAATCTTTTCCCAGAAGGCATCAAAATTGTTGAGTGGAATTCCACACAACTCAGAAAACAGAACTAACAATCTTTACCCATAGTATAAATAATTTTATCTTTGGGGGATAAGATTTTGCTTTTAATTTAGAGTGAATTAAGCAGTGTAACACAGTTTAGCTTGCCCTTGGGAAAATAAAATTTGGTGAAAATTGCCAATTAGATAGGATTTTTAATTCTATTATTATCTTCATCTACACCAGTTACATAATTTTTTTGTGAAAATTTTCACTAATTTATTCTAAAGCCTCAATTAGGTCTTTATATCTACATTTCCTGGCTACTGTGACAAATACCACTCAATGGGTTGGCTTAAACAACTGGAATTGATTGGCTCACATTTTGAGGCTATCAGGCTGGCTTCCTGACAGGGTCTATAGGCCTCCAGTGCCAATTTGCCATAATCCTTTCAGTTCACAGGCTTGAATCCCTGGCTTATATCACATGGTGTGTTTGCTTGAGTCTTTGTGGATCCCATAAAAGCCTTTTCTTAAAATGAACCCATTCCTGTGCCAGTGAACCATTGTAGATGGGATCTTTTGATTAGATGGTTTCAGTTAAGGGCCTTTGATTATATTGTGGGACCCAGGGTGGATCTTTAATTTCATTTTGTATTTTTACTATAAGCAGTTTTTAAGGCAATTTAGATTACATAAATATTACACCAAAAATATAGGGGATTCCCATATACCCCACCAATTCTTCCTCCCACACTTTCCCCATCAACAACATCTTTCATTAGAGTGGTACATTTGTTGAAATTCATCAACACATATTGAAGCATTGCTACCAACCATGGTCTAGAGTTTACATTATGGTTTACACTTTGCACTGCACAATTTTAAAGGTTTTGACAAAATGTATAGTGGCTTGTATCCATCATTGCAATGCCAAGCAGAACAATTCCAATGTCTCATGTATGTTACACCTATTATTCCCTCTCCCTCCCTTCAGAACCTCTGGTGACCCCGGCCTTTATATTAATGGTACAAGTTCCTCCATTACTCAAATAATAATAAGTCTACTTTAGACCATAGTTGCATACCCTCCTTATGTTTATTCATTCCTCAGTCCTGAGGGTTTTGGGATGGTATTGCCCACTCTGCTTCCGATTGACAGGGGGCTTAGATCCTGTATTAGTCAGCCAAAGGGGTGCTGATGCAAAGTACCAGAATTTTGTTGGATTCAATAAAGGGTATTTATTTGGGGTAAAAGTTTACAGTTACAAGGCCCTAAAGAGTCCAACTCAAGGAACAATAAGAGATATTTCCTCACACAAAGTTTGTTGCCATGTGTTGAAGCAAGATGGTGGGCAATTTCTGCAAGAGTTCAGCCTTCCTCTCTCTCTCTTAAGGCTCAGTGGTCTCAGTTCCTTCTGATCTCATCCGTAGGTTGAAGGGCTGGTTTCTTTCCCAGCTCAGCTGTTCAATTCTCTTCACAAGGTTAGCTGTAAACTATCAGGCAAATGGCTCATCTCTCTTCCCAAGGCTGCAGGATCCTCTTCAGTGTCCATGGAGCTCTGTTCCTCTTTTTCTTGTGTATCTGCTTCTGTCTCCTTGATTGAGTGTCTGTTTAATAGCCCACCAAAGGAGTGGGGTCTCAACCTTGCATGCCCTAATCTTAACATAATTGAATCAAAAACATCTTAGCTGAATCTAATACAATTAAAGGGGATCACACCCAGAGGAACAGACCCGTTTACAAACATAATCTATATCTTTTTTTGGAATTCATAAATAATATCAAACTGTCACACTCTAAATTGCAAAAAGACATTACAATATTCCAAAAACCTTATTTCACTAGCAATGCTAAGTACAAAATCACATCACAATCAGTTTATAGAAAGACAGTTTGTCTTGGGGCAAAGTCCCCTCTGGCTGGAGACTTGTGAAACTTAAAAAACAATTTATCTGCTTCCAATATACAAAAGGACAAAGGATAAACCTTTGCATTATTATAAGGAGAAATTGGGAGGGAAACATGAGTCACAGGTCTCCTACAGTTCCATAAACCTGCAGGACATACGCCATTAGATTTCAAAGTCAGAGTCATTCTTAAGATGATGGTTTCTTCTCATCCTTGAGGTCTTTTGGGGCCACCCTTTCCACAGGCTTGCCCAATGGCCATTTTCTTGGTTCCACCCTCATCAAGCATCTGCATGGTGACTGAGTTCCAGACCTCACCCTCCAAAAACATTGGGGTAATGGCCACACTTTCCCCAACCTATGGGGAACAGGTCCACTCCTCTCAGAGCACTGTGGTGTTGACCTCACTCTCTCCAACCCTTAGGGAATGTGCTCCACCCTCTCTGTAGCCTCGGGTGGCAAAACTCTCCCTGAACAGCAGGCTGGAACACCCACCCTCTTCAAATGCAGAGCAAACTCACCCTCTCCATACACATGGATGGGTCCTTCTCTTGGCCCAAGGAGATATTTTAATTACAGAATTCAGCTTCCATAGTTTTCCTCTTAAAGCCATTTTCCTTTGCCAAAATAAATAAATGAAAATAATAAAAAATTAAAAATAATTTAAAAAATAAAAATATATAATAATTTTTTTAATTTGCATTTTGTCTTTCATCAACATAAGATATGTTCTTTTATGTAGAGTGGCAATTTCTTCTGTATGTTCCCCCAGTGTCTTATTTTTATTTCCATTTTATTTTCAAAGAAACTTTAGGTTACAGAAAATTCACATTTTCCCTTATTAATAACATCTTACATGAGTATGGCACATTTGCTACAATTAATGAACAAATATTCAAGTATTGCTACTACCCATGGCCAATGGTTTACATTATAGTTTACATTTTGCACCATACACTTTAATGCCCTATGTTCAATCTATTCTTCCTTCCCCCTCCCTTCAGAACCTATGGTAATCACTAAGTTTCAATTTTTGAAGAATAAGGTTCATAGTTACATGCATTAATATTAAGAGCTTGACATACTGGTCTGTTTTCTTTTGTTAGGCATTGCCTATGTTCTTGAGAGATTCTTGCCTCTCTATCTGAGAACATAGCAGGACTCCCCAAGATGGGAGTTTGATATTTTCTTGTTTATTGTGTGGGTCTCCATGCACTAAGATAATACCCTATGACAAGATGAACACATCTATATTCCACAGAAGCATGTCCCAGGTGGGCCCTTTCCCATATATTCCCCCACCCCTGACACCCTGCACCAGTAATACTCCCCTGCCATATTTGCCAAAAGAACATTTCCACCATCATAGTTTTAACCACAGACCTACAAATCCCCAGAGTTAACCAGTTCCTTTCTCCAGCCCTTCCCCAGTTCCATGGATAGTCCAATCCAACACCCCCACCCTGCTCACCCTCACATTCCAGCATTGTCTACCCTACTCACATCCCTGCATCATTATCACCCCCATCCCCTGTCCAACCACCCCCTTCTACCTTATCATAGATTTTGCCTATATTGGGCATCAGCTCACCACTCTATTTCCTTTTTTTCTCCTGGTAACCCACCTTCCAAATTCTAGCTCCGTGAGTCTGCTCAGTTTGCTTAGGTCATATCAGTGAGGTCACAAAATATTTGTCCTTTAGTGACTGGCTTAATTCAGTCAACATAAGGTCTTCAAGATTCATCCATGTTGTCCTGTGTGTCAGTTCTTCATTCCTTCTTTCAGCTGAGTAATATTCCATTGTATGTATATACCACAATTTTCTTATCCATTCATCCTTTGATGGACACTTGGGTTGCTTCCAACTTTTGGCAATAGTGAATAATGCCACTATGAACATTGGTGTGCATAAATCTGTTCGTGTCCTTGCTTTCATTTCTTCTGGGTATATACCCAGCAGTGGGATTACTGGATCATGTGGCAGTTCTGTACTTAACTTCCTGAGGACCCACTAAACTCTCATCCAAATGGCTGCACCATTCTACATTCCCACCAGCAGTGGATGAGGGTTCCCTTTCCTCCACATCCTCTCCAACACTTGTAGTTCTCTGTTTTTTTAATAGCTCCCAGTCTAATAGGTGTAAGATGACATCTCATTGTAGTTTTGATTTGCATTTCCCTATTAGCTAGTGATGTTGAACATCTTTTCATGTGCTTTATAGCCATTTATATTTCCTCTGCAGAAAAATGTCTATTCAAATCTTTTGACCGTTTTTTAAATGGGCTGTTTGTCTTTTTATTTTTGAGATGTAGGATTTCTTTATATATGCTGGTAATTGGGCCCTTATCGGATAAATGGTTACCAAATATTTTCTTCCACTGAGTAAGCTGCCTTTTCACTTTCTTGACAAACTCCTTTGAAGCACAAAATATTTTAATTTTGATGAGGTCCCATTTATCTATTTTTTCTTTTGTTTCTCATGCTTTGGGTATAAAGTTTATGAAACCCTTTCCTACTACAAGATCTCATAGATGCTTCCCTACATTACCTTCTAGGAGCTTTATGGTCTTGGCACTTATATTTAGATCTTTGCTCCATCTTAAGTTAATTTTTATATAGGGCATGAGATGGTGATCCTCTCTCTTAATTTGGATATGGATATCCAGTTCTCCCAGCACCATTTGTTGAAGAGGCCATTTTGTCCAGTTGAGTGGGCTGGGTGGCCTTGTCAAATATCAGTTGACTGTATATAGGAAGATCTGTATCAGAACTCTCAATTCAGTTCCATTGGTCAGTATGTCTGTCCTTTTATCAGTGCCATGCAGTTTTGACCACTGTAGTTTTGTAGAATGCTTTAAAGTCAGGTAACATGATTCCTCTAATTTTGTTTTCCTTTTTCAATATGTTTTTGATTATTTGGGGTCCCTGGCCCTTCCAAATAAATTTCATAATTGGCTTTTCCAATTCAGTAAAAAATGCTTTTGTAATTTTTATTGGGATTGTGTTAAATCTGTAAATCAATTTGGGTAGGATAGACATCTTAATGATGTTTAGACTTCCAATCCATGAACATATATTATTCTTTCATTTATTTAGGTCTTCTTTGATTTCCTTTAATAATGTTTTGCAGTTTTTTGTATATAAGTCCTTTACATCTATAGTTAAGTTTATTCCTAGATATTTGATTCCTTTAGTTGGTATTGTAAATGGAATTTTTTTCTTGATTTCTTCCTTAGATTGCTCATTATTGGTGTACAGAAATGCTACTGATTTTTGCATATTGATCTTATATCCTGTCACTTTACTGAACTTATTTATCAGCTCTAGAAGCTTTGTGTAGATTTTTCAGGGCTTTCTATGTATAGGATTATGTCATCTGCAAATAGTGGCATTTTTACTTTTTCCTTTCAAACTTGGATGCCTTTTATTTCTTTTTCTTGCCTAAGTGCTCTAACATAATAAAATAAATAAAAGCAGTGACAATGGTCATCCTTGTCTTGTTCCAGATCTTAGAGGGAAAACTTTTAGTTTTTCACCATTGAATATGATATTAGCTGTGGGTTTTTCATGTATACCCTTTATAATGTCAAGGAAGTTTCTTCTATTCTTATCTTTTGAAATGTTTTTATCAAGAAAGCATGCTGTATTTTGTCAAATGCTTTTTCTACATCAACAGAGATGATCATGTGATTTTTTTCTTTCAATCTGTTCATATGGTATACTACATTGATTGATTTTCATATGTTGAACCATCCTTGCATAACAGGAATGAAACCCACTTAATTATGGTGTATAATTTGTTCGATGTGTTGTTGAATATGATTAGCAAGTATTTTTCTTGAGGATTTTAGCATCCAAATTCATTAGAGAGATAGGTCTATAGTTTTCTTTCCTTGTGGCATGTTTATGTGGCCTTATTCCTCTTACTGGAGTCCTTTACAAAGAGAGGACTAAAAGCAGCAGACAGAGGAAAAAAGCTGCAGAGACAGAGAGAAGCCCAGGAGAGAGGAGCTGACACTGCCATTGTATCCTGCACCATGCTTGATTGCCCACAGCTGAACTTGGAGAGAAAATGAGGCTGGAGAGGAAGGCAGAGACCAGCAGAGCCGTCACTGTGTCTTACTATGTGGCAGGAGTCCAGGATCACCAGCAGCTGACCTTCTGTGAGACAGCATCTGATGATGCTTTGATTTGGACATTTTCACAGCCTCAGAACTGTAAGCGTTTAAATAAATCCCCATTGAAAAAGCCAACACATTTCTGTTATATTGCTCCCAGAAACTTTTAGCAAACTAAAGCACATGGCAATCTCTTTCTTCTTTCTTCTTTCTCCTTTCTCTTCTGCTTCCATCTACTTCCAGCTTTTGGCTCTTCTCTATGGCTATCTTTTTATAAGACCTCCAGTAATAGATTAAGACCAACCCTCATGCAGTTGGGCCATACTATAGCATAAAATAACATCTTCAAAAAATCCTGTTTACAATGGATTCACACCCACAGGAATCCAGATCAAGACCAAGAACATGTCTAATCTGGGGTACAGATTTCATTACACTGCAATACCCCTAGATATTTTACCTTTGTTTAAAATTTGTGTGGATGATGGGAAAATGGCAATTATTATTTTTTCCTTTTGCTTTTATTCATTCTTTTCCTCCAGGTTCTCTCACACAAGTTTTAATGCTCAGTGGACAACTAATATTCTCTACCTAGGAACTGGACACTTAGTATATAAAACAACAACAGTATTTTTATTTAGCCCCACCAGATAAAACAAGAAAAAAACACACAGTCACTGATGAACAGATCAGTGTTAGCCTGGACCTAAAATAGAAGGCAAGTTGTTGCAGTTTACAAAAATTAAGCCAGGCCATTGGTGACCCAGCCCTAGCCAACAGCCTGCAGGGGCTTTGAAGATGGTCTACCAGATGTCTTTCAGGTTATTCGCTGGCCCCAGCAAGGGGACATTTGAAAATCTATTGAGTTTAAAAGACATTTTCCTGATGATTTGACCTTTCCAGGGTGGGAGTGTTCATGTCTTTGGCCTTTTAAAGCCCTCTGCAATTATCCAGCTCAGTAGTGGTATTGTTCCAGTTGTCTAAAATGCTTTAAAAATTGGTGAAAAGGTGGCTTGAAACACAATCACCATTTGTTATCCCTTGCACTTTCTCCAAGTCAGAAATTTTGGATCAGTCTGGCTATGCAAATCTAGTTCAAGGATGCTCATGAGGATGTAATCAGGTGGTGGCTACGTCTGAGTACATGGTGAGGTTTCTTACTTATCTCTTAGGTGACAGGGCTTGGGAAATCTCAAAACAACAGGGGTTGGAACAGTAGGGACTCCTCAGTTATCCCGTTGATTTCTGTGCCTCTCCATGGGATCCCTCTCCATCATGGTGTTTTCAGGGATCCCAGGTAGGCTCAGGGATCCCAGTGTGTGTGTTCCAAGAAAGGAAACCCAGGCAGAATCTGTGCCTGCTTTCCTAGCTTCTTGACGATCACCCACCATCAGCTCCTTCAAGTTCCATTCATTAGAACTGAGTCACTAAATTTGGTCTGCCTTCAAGGACAGAGGAGTTAGACTCTGTCTTTTGAAAGGAGAAGTGCAAAGATATATTTTAAAGCCCTCACAGTGGTTATGCCTAATTATTTTCAAAACTGCTGGATGGGTTTTACCCAGTATAATAGCTAGTGCAGGCTTTTATTCCTCAAAGATTTTTAAGGTTTAAACATATATGACAATTTATTTTTCTTATATGTTGAAATAATTCTTAAGCAAATCTTTTGTGGAATGAGAAGAACCAATATTAAATAGAATAAATAAAATAAACAAAAGAATATCTGGGTGAAATGTTCGTAAAGATATTAGAAGGATGCCTTAGGTCTCAGGTGTCACTCTTTTACTATTTCTTTAAATATTATCTCTTGTAAAAGATCTAGATTGATGCTTTTTAGCAAGTAACATTCACCATTTTAAATATGGTAGGAATGACAGGTGTTGGAAATGAATACACTTTCACATCCTCCCTGCAAAATCATTACCTCAAAACCACTGAGAGTCTTTTCTGGACAATTTCACTTTGAAAATAATTCTAATTTGAAGCCCATGGTACATAGAGTAATCATTAATTCAAACAAAATAAGTAATAATTAATGTTTACCTTCTTGTTTATGCCTCATGAATTATTTTTTCTATAAACTGATATGCTGCCATCTGGATTAACACTAAGATGTTTGCTTGTTCAACAGGTGTTAACACTGACTAAGAATCAGAGCTTTAAAAAAAATAACAGCTTTACTGAAAGAAAACTCACATATCATACAATTCACCCATTTAAAGTGTACCACTCAGAGGTTTTTAAATATGTTCATAAAATTGTGCAACCATCACCACCATCTATTTTAGAACATTTACGTTACCCCTGAAAGAAACCCTGTACCTATTAGTAGTCACTTTCTATTTACCCCCTTACTTCACCCCCCAGTCCTAGGCAAACCAATCTACTTTCTGTCTCTATAGATTTGCCTATTCTGGGAATTTCATGTAAATGGAATCTTAAAATATGTGCACTTTCTTTTACTTAGCATAAAGTTTTCAACATTCATCCATGCTGTAGTATGTCTCAGTGTTCCATTCCTTTTTATTGCCAAATAATTCCATTGTATAAATATACCACATTTTATACATCAGTTGATGGATCTTTGGTTTTCCCACTTTTTAGCTATTATGAATGATGCTGCAGTGAACATTCATTGAGTTTTTTTCTCCACATCTTCACCAATACTTGATGTAACCTTTTAAAATTTTTATTTATTTTAATTATGTTAAAATATACATAACATAAAATTCAATTTAACATTTATAAGTGAACAATTTTTTGACATTAACTGCATTGACAACACTGTGCCACTTTTACCACTATTTCCAGATTATTTTCATCATCCTAAACTAAAACTCACACTTACTTAGAATAGCTCCCCATGCCCTTGTCCCCCTACCTTTGGTAACCACTATTCTCCTTTCTCCATGAATTTGCCTATTCTAAGTATTTCTTATAAGAGAAATCATATGATATTTGTCCTTTTGTGTCTGGTTTATTTCACTCAACATGATATCTTCATGGTTCATCCATATTGTAGCATGTACCAGCACTTCATTTCTTTTTATGGCTGAATAATATTCCATTGCATCGTGCTTTAGTTTCCCAGCTGCTAAAACAAATACCTTAAAATAGGTTAGCTTAAACAATGGGAATTTACTGGCTTACAGTTTTGAGGCTGGGAGAAGTTTAAAATTGAGGCATCAGCAAAGCAACGTTTTCTCCCAGAAGACTGTGGTGTTCTGGGGCTGGCGGCCAGAGATCCTTGGTTGTTGATTTTTCTGTCACATGGCAATACACATGGAGACCTCTCCTGGCTACTCTCTCCATCTGACTTTTACTCTGCTTATAAAGGACTCCAGTAATCCAAATTAAAGCCCAACTTGATTCACTGGGGCCAC
>JAQZBX010046225.1:0-20830 GCA_029593785.1 Cabassous unicinctus | reverse complement strand
TGTTGCTTCTGCTGTAGCTACTTAGCCCAACACTGTCCCCCAGACTTTATCTTGCAGAGGTCAACCCTTCAGCTCCAGACATCATCCCCACTACAGCCAGAATCCTTTCCATTTCAGCATCTGGAGCACACCATCTACATCGCAAATAAAACATGTCATCACTGCCTAGAATATGATATGTATGGGTATAAGTTTTCACTCTCCCACTAGACTGCAACCCACTGGAAGGAAGAGGTCATATCTTGCATGGACAGCACAGTACCTCTGCATGGCACAGTACCAGTGTCTTTTTAGGGGAGAAAGATGGTATTGATTAAATATTCACAGAATGAATGAGTTAATAAGATCCATAAACATAAAAGTGAGCTGTAAGAGAGAACAGAGGAGGGATCATGATTTTTTAAAAGAATGAAAAAATAATTTTGTCATTAAGATGATTAAAATAAAATATGCAGCATTGCTCTGCTGGGTGGGCGGTGAGCAGCAGGCTGCAGCTGAATGTCCTGCAAGTGGCCACATGGCCCCAAGTGGTGTCTCCAGTCACTTGCAACCAGGCTGAGCACCCCCAGCTCCGCGGCCAGCTCCGCTGCCTGCACCCACCCCAGCCACATCTTGGGGCCTGGGGCTGAAGTGCCTATGGTCACTCAAGAGCTCTGATGAAGATGTACAACAAGGTTCCTTGATGTCTCCTTGCTCTTGAGAAAAGCACAGTTATTCCTCATCTGCCCACCACAGAGAGCTGGAATGAGAAACTTGCTGGGAATAAATGCTGAGAAATGCAGATGCCTGTACGAATATTACATGTAATATTATTTCTTGGGCTACTTGTTTAGGTGTGCTCTCCATCTCTCCAAATTTGTACTGCCTGCAGAACTTGAGAGTTAACCAGCAATTGGGACCTCCAGAATGGAAATTAAATGAACTTCAAAACGAAAAAAAAAAAAAAAGCAAAAAAAATGCTATTAGCTATTTCTTAGGAAAATTCCAAATGGAAGATGATAACCTTGTATGAGGACCAAATGCTTCCAAGTATTCTACCTGCATTAGGACAAAACATTCCCAATCTAGCACCATGCTTTTGCAAGTCAAGGCAAGTGAATCTTTACTACCATAAGTGGATGCTCTGGTATTTCAGAAATGGACTGGTCATTTGTATCATTAAATGTGTTTTAGTAATAAGCTTCAATGAACCCATGGTCAATTTACAAAGATGATTCAGTCCATAAGACAATGCATGTCTGGATGATGAATTCCATTAAAGCTGTGCAAAAATTCAGACCTGGAAGTCTGGAAGCATTTAGAAAGGTAATGTTTACACCAGTCTTTATCCTGACAAACCATAAAAGTTAATAAATCAGTGATTGGGAGATAGAAGAGAAATGATATCACAACCATTAGAAGAATTTTGAATGACCTAATGAAATACCCTACCCTATATTTTAAATTTTTTTCTATGGAAAATAATCCATCAAAACTTATTGATATTATAAGGCTTTATTTCTTATAAAAGTAGTTACTTAAAAAAGGTAATTACCATACAATTAGACTGGTAGTTGTATGCCAGTTTAGTTAACGAAGTTAATTAAATAAGTCAAATATACATTGATTATTTTATATCAAAAGGCCTGGCATTATGCAGATCTCAAATATTTCCTCTATTCCAAGTATGAAATAATAGACACATTCTGGGTCAATGTGTGCTTTCCCATAAATGTCATTTTTAGAAGTGTGTATCAGTCTCCTAGCCCAAGGAATGTAAAACATTTAAAACCAAAAGGCTGTTTTCACCTTGTGTTTCAGACCATTTACTCTGCGGAGCTTCCTCTGTGCCCCTGGAGATGGTTGGCTTCACTGACTTGGATGCCGTAGGTGTAAGAGTAAAGGAAGAAGCTGTCTGAGTGGTGTGATTTCAAGGGTGGATGCAAGAAATTCCACCAAGAAAGCTTTCCCTTTGTCTTTCAAGTCTTTGTTCCTTTTAAAATTAGAAATAACCCTTCAAAATAAACTTTTAAAGCTTTTACCAATCATTTGTATACTGGTGCTCCTGGAGGATCTAATGGCTCATCTTATTAGGCCTTGAAAAGGGGACAGGAGGTACTGGAGATAGCAGCAGGGAAGGAGGAAGACTGAGCTTTAGAAGAAAGCATGTAACTGAGGAGAGCAGGGCACGAAAGACTGTCCTAGAGAGACCAGAACACCAGTCTGAACCTTGCCTATTTCCAAGTTTAGGTTATGGTCTCCTAGGCTATGGATATGCATCAGGGTATGGATACATTTTTGTGATCAGTTCAAATCTATCATCAACCTTACATGTGATAATTGTGGAATTTTTGCCAAGAAAGAGATGGTCATCTCAAATTCTTAAAGAGACACATCTTGCTGATAAAACCATAGTCAGATACAGCAAATTAAATTGTGGAAAGACACTGAAGGAAGATGATTCAAGAAAGGAAAATATTATTATAATTAGGAAGACCATGAAATTTATAATTCAAATGCAGTCAAAAAGTGGGCACTACTTGTAACTATATCAGGACAGCAAGTAGACAGGCAGGCTAGAGTATATGGTTATCCTACTTATAACCCAGGTTTGGGCCATGAAAAACTACTGCTTTAATTGTTCTTGAAAGTTGAATGATGGATCCCACAGCTACTACTGTTTACAAATCATATTTGTTGTCTAAGTCCTGGTTAAATTTGCAGCAATGTATTAGATGTTTGGGTAATAAATCCTTCAATGACAGCTGACCCTGGAGTGAAAAGTGACAGGCACACACAGCTGCAAACAGAGTTAGATGTTTCTCCAAGAGGAAGCCAATTCTTTAACACAAGATAAAGATTGTGCTTAAAAGACTCTGAGACAGGAAGGATCTGGAAGGGAGGCTGAGATGCTTGCAGAAGGAAAGGAAATGCTTTTAGGCATTGCAGGAAAATGTTGAGTGAGAGAGAATGAAAGAGGAGAGTTCCTGAAACCTCTGCAACGAAGGGAGTAAATGGCCCATTTATTTTATTTTATTTTTTTTAAAAGAAGAGCTATAGTTTTATTTCCTTGTTTCCATAAACTGTATTGTACCAATTCCCATCATGCCAAGCCATAGCTACTCTTCTCCCTTCTCCTCTTTAAGAAGTGAAGACAAATATGCCATCAACACCAGGCAAAACCCCCCATGGCCCAAAGATGGGCTCTGTCCCTGGGAATAGAGTCAGCACTCTCTGAGGCAGTACTTAGGCATATTTAGGAAATAGAAAGGATCTCTGGGGAAGTTCTAAGGTTTAAAGTCCTGAGCTAATTTAACAACAACTTTAGACATATTCAAGGATTTCAATATAGAGATCTGCAAATGTTTTCAATTCTGAGCTATGGTTTTTGTCAAAAAGAAAAAGAGCAGAGGCTGCATTTTAATATGATCACATAATATACTAGGTCCTGATTTTCCAAAATTGCTCTTCTTAGTGGAATTCCTTTACCAAATCACAGATCCATGTCCCACCCCCACCCAAAAAGGCTATACTATTCCAGTTCTCCAATGCAACTCATTTCTGAACAGTTCAAGGTTGAGCCGAGGCTGTAATAAATCCACCTTTAAACACTTCCATTTATTTATCATGAATTTTTAAATTTGATTCTACGCATTCTAATTTAATAGAGCAATGGAAGTTAATCCCTTAGTCTTTTTTTTTTTCTTCCCAATTTATTCTCCATTTATCAATCCACTTTGGTTAGAGTAAAACATAAAATGGATGGTTTTGCTGATAGTTTAGAACAGGGGAAAGGCTAACAGCAACTGCTTCACATTTCTCTCTCCCATCGCTGTCAAAGAACGTTAGCTTTAGTTCCGTCTTCTAAAGGTGTTTTTCAAAAACTCTGAGTAAACTTAATTTGGGAATCTTTAAAATGCCAACCGTGAGTGTTTCCTTGCACACAGTCTTTCGTACAGCAGCTCAGGTTGTCATGGTGAAATGGGTCAGCGCCGTTTGCCAGGCAGCCCAAGAAACTGCAAGCAAGCTGCTGGCAGAGTGATAGCCGCGCAGGCCCAAGCAGTCGGCGATCTATAGCTGAATCTAGGTCAGCGGGATACTTTGATGCTGCAGCTGTCCACGTGGGACTTCCATCTCCAACAGGGCTCGCAACGCCCTCAAGCACAATGGACGTCCCCTGTCATTCTTTCAGGTTCCCTCTTTCTGCTGGCCATGCTATTCTCCATATTTAATTGACGGCTCAGAGACCTATGAGATGGAAAACATTCTTCGTGTGTGTGTGTGTGTGTGTGTGTGTGTGTGTATTTGTGTAAGAGAGACAGAGACCTTGCTCTGGAGCCAACATGTTGAAATTTCCCCCACTTTTAAATGCATATTTCTGCAGAATAAGCTAAATATTAATATCATATTCCTCTCCATGTAAACACCAGCAGCAAGATTTGGCGGCTCATAAAAAAAGGAGGAAGAATTCTGGGTTTTTCTCCGTATGCAGCATGTGCATTTTCTCCCCTGGGTACCATTTACGTTAGCACCATGTCTGAAATGGCAGGAATTTTGCGAGATTGGGGTGGGCCGTAGCTGAGAGAGCAGAGGGCTCAAGCATCTCTGCAAACCTGACTGTTTAATAGAGATCCTCTTACTAGGAAAACCTTAAATCGTCCTTTCATGTCAGAACTGTAAATTATACATTTGTGTCCATTTATTTGACATGACTCCTTAAAATATTCATTTGAAATGGCCTTTATCTGTTCTATTTAAAAGCAGTCATCTATATTTGGAATACAGGCAGCCAATCTTCTTTAGCATTTTTATTTTCATTCCTTTTTTTTTTCTATCATCGGTTTTCCCATTTGGGGTACATTGTTTAATTGAAGAGCAAGCATTTTTTTCACTGTTTGTCCAAATATGAGTTAGGATTTCCAAATTTTCAGACTAGAAGCTAAATGTACACATACACACACAATTCCAGTTTGACCCTTTTGTCTACCTTACCTGCACTATGAAAATTTTAAAACAAAGGTTCTTTTCTCAATTTAATGTAATAGGAAAAAACTCTTCCTATAGCTACAATAGTAGGTATGTGAACTAGGAAGGTTTGTAATTATCCATCTCTTTCTACAAAGAAAAAATGTTTAAAAAATAAATAAATAGAAGGAGGTATGACTTAAAGCAGTAAATATCAAGTCACTAGAAAAAAAAGAGAAGGGAGTAAATACTTGCTGGAATGAGAGCCAGGTGGTAGGGTTAACCTTGAAAAGGAGAAAAAACATTCTGAAAGCAGAGGGATGCAAGCAAGGATGGCTACAAACAGATAAGTTTGGAAGGTGATGGACAGAAAGTTGAGAGACTCTTTGCCTTAGCTAGACATCTAGAGCCATAAGTAATTAAAGGAGCTGTCATTCTAATCTGTGTCTGCTCTGTGTCAGGCAGCATGCTAAGTGCTTTCATGCAATGTCTACCAAATCCTTACAACAACACAGGCGCTGAATGCTGTTACTGCCCCCATTTGACAGATGAGCAAAGAGTATGTGTGTGACGGGGAGGTGATGGTTAATCATTTGACCAGAAATTCACAGAAAGTCAGTGGTGGAGCAGAGAGTCAGGAGCAGGTAGAATCCCTCCAGGCCTCACGCTTAACTAACATACAATAGTCACTTGTGCAAGTATATATCTTCTCTACTTCCTTCTTGAATCCTCTCTGCCAATCCAAAGCCCAGGTGACATTCCAGTTATCCATAGAAACCCACTCCTTAGGCTCCCAGTTTCCTTCCTGGAACATAACTTTCTATGCATTCATATGGCACTGACTGCCCACTGCTAGGAATTACCATGAATTATCTGGGGATATATCTTGTGTCCATAACCACAGAAAAGTTATTGAGAGCTGGAGCTACATCTTGGACTTCTTCCCGAGCATCTTTTAGTGGGTCTATCTTGTAAAGATGCTTAAGAAACATTCTTTGACTGCAGCTTCCAAAAATAACCTCAGTTCAGACACTGTAAGTAAAATCCATGAAAATACCTCAAACATAATCTGGGGTGTGTGGTGTCAGCTGTGTTAGCGTCTGGGCTGCCTTGCTCTTTGAAGACTCTGCACGGGTTTGGTGCCCTTAAAGGCAGTTACACAAGGGAAAGTGGGGGGTGCGTCCAGTGGTCCGTGGCTGAGCTCTGAACCGGCTTGTATCTCCTGGACAAGTACCTGTACCTTTCCCTTGCAGGCTTATTTACAACACTCACCAGCTTCTCAATTTGTTCTGTGGAAAATGCAAAATTTTTAAAAGTTAAACACTTAACAACTGAGGGACCTTGAATAAGTTACTTAACCTCTCTGAACCTCCGTTCCTTATTTGCAAAGGGACGGTGATAATTCTTGCCTCAGAATCCCTACCACAACCTCATAGGTTGGTGGTTAGATTAAAATAGGCAATAAATACATGTAAGGTGCCTGGCACATAGCGGATATTCAATATATGCTGATGACCCCTTCTCTCACTTCTTCCTGTGCCAAAATTTTAAAAAAATAATAATAGCCAATTATCATTAGTAATTAAATTTCTCTGGACTTTATTTTATTTCCAGATAGTATAAGAACATGGTGACATCTCTCCACTTCTCTTTCAGCTAAGAAGAGAGAGGTAGTGAAAAGGCTAGAAAGAACTTTTTTATTGCATAGCTTGATTCAAGTTATTTCACTTATGGTGCCTCCATTTTTATCTATAGAGTCAATTTATTTGTGGTTTCGTGTTTGTGTGTGTATATGTGGGTGAGAAAAAGAGAGAGAGAGGGAGAGAAATAGTTCACAAAAATGGTAGTGACATGCTAAGTTAAGTTTGCAAGTGCATTGGATATTCTCAATATAGTAGGGTCAAAAATTGCTTTCCAAAAACTGACTTGAGCAACCAAGATATTGGAAAATGAAATTTTAAAAGAATACCATTTACAATAGCATGAACAAACATAAAATATGTAGTAAGACATTTAATGAAAGTTGTGCAAGGACTTTACACAGAAAACTCTAAGACATTGCTAAGGAATTATTAAAAGAGTTGAATAAATGGCATGATATACAGGTTCATAGATTGGAAGACTCATTGTTGTCTCTTCTTTACAAATAAATCTATATTTTCAATGTAATCCCAATAAAAAATCTAAGCAGCATTTTTTTTTTTAAGGTACCATGGCCGGGGATTGAACCCAGGGACCTTGTATATGGAAAGCTGGTGCTCAACACTGAGCCACTTCGGCTCCCCTGAGTTGGTTTTTTAATTTGTTTGCTTGTTGTTTGTTTTTAGGAGGCACTGAGAACTGAACCCAGGAACTCCCGTGTGGGAAGCATGCACTCAAACACTTGAGCCACATCTACTCCCCTATTTTTTTAAGAAACTGGAAAGCTGATTCTAAAATGTATATGGAAATGCAATGGATCTAGGGGGGGGAAAAAACAATTTTGGAAAAGACAAACAGAATTGGAAATCTTACACTGCTTGATTTCAACATGTACTATCAAGCTATAGCAATCAAGACAGTGTATATTAGAATAGAAAGTCCAGAAAGAGGTCAGTTGATGTTTGACAAATGCACCAAGGTAATTCAATGGGGAAGGAAATTCATTTCAAGAAATGGTACTGGGAACTTTGAGTGTATTGTACAAAATATGGAACTGTATAACACAGGGAATCCAGTAGTAGATGATGGACTGTGGTTAACAGGCTAAATATGAGAACATTTTCTCCCGAACAATAACAAATATATAATACTGATATAAGGTGATAAAAATAATTGGATGGGTTTGGGGAAAATACACCAAATGTAAGATACGGGCCATAGTTAGTGGTAATATTTTGATGATGCTCTTGCATAGTTTGTATCAAATGTTTCACAACAATGCAAGGTGGTGGTGGTGAGATGTATGGGGAGCCTTGTATGATGATATGCACATTTGTTGTGTAAATTCACAAATTTTACTATATGTTTATTGTTTATGTATGTTCATGTATGAATGATGTACTTCAATAAAATTTTATTTTAAAAAAACAGAAATGATACTGGGATAAATGAATATCTCTATGGTGAAAAACAAACCTTGAACCTTACTTCAGACAATACACATACACACACACACACACAACAATTTCAAAACGGATTTTAATCCTATACATATAAAACTTCAAGAAAAAAACAGGAGAAAATTTTCATAGTCTTGGAGTAGAAAAAGATTTCTTAGGGCACAAAAGCACTCAAAATAAAATTAAAAATTGATAAATTGGACATTATCAAATTTAAATCTTTCTGTTCTATTCAAAGGATACCATTATGAAAATGAGAAGGCAGATTGGGAGAAAATATTTGAAGCACATAAAACTGACAAAGAAATATATCCAGAATATATAAAGCATTGTTTCAACTCAGTAATAAGAAGACAAACAATCCAATAAAATAAAATTTTTAAAAATGGGCGAAAGACTTCAATAGGCACTTCACAAGGATCTGCAGATATCCAATAAGCACATGAAAAGATGTTTAATGTGAGTCATTATGGAAATGTAAATTAAAACCATAATGTGATATACTTCATATCCACAAGAATGACTAAAATTTAAAAGACTGCAAATACCAAATGTTGACAAGAATATGGACTGGAATTCTCATACACTGCTGGTGAGAGTGTAAAATGATATAACTACTTTGGAAAAGAGTTTGGTAGTTTCTTACAAAGTTAATGATATAATTTTACCATATGACATAGCAATTCCACTCCTAAGTATTTACTCAAGAAAATTAAAACATATGTGCACACAAATAACTTGTACATAAGTGTTCATCACAGCTTTATTCATAATAGCCCAGACCTGGAAGCAACCCAATGTCTATCAACAGGTGAATAGATAAACAAATTGTAGAATATTCATTCAATGGGTTACCTGCTTAGCCATTAAAATATATATATATACTGATATACACCATCACATGGATGAATCACACAGACATTATGCTGAGTGAAAGGAGTGACACAAAGTACACCACATATAATTCCATTATATTAAATTCGAGAACAGGCAAAAATATAGAAATCAGATCAGTGGTTGCCTGAGTGTGGTAGGGTGGGGGGAAGCTTGACCACAAAGGGGCACAGGGGAGCTTTCTGAAGAAGTAGAAATATTCTGTATCTTAATTAGAGTGTAGTTCCACAGTGTCATCAGCCAGTATATTTTATGTATATCAAATAAATACGTGGATTTTATTGCATGTAAATTATACTTCAATAGAGTTGATCTTACTGAAACTGAACTTGGTCAAACCTCTTTAAATACTTTTTTTCTTCTCACTTCATAAAAGTGCATGGAAATCCTTCTGTTCTAGAACAGAGATTAGTCTGCACTGAAGTCTATAGATTTTACTGAGCAAACCACTCAGACGTTCCTAACATTATTCTCCTTGGACCAACAGTTCCGATATTTTAAGAAGGGTGAATAGGGAAAGAGGATCATATTTATAAAACTGCTAACTAAAAAGACGATGACTATGCCTACAAATATAAGAAGTTCCACAGGGTTTTTTCTTAAGCATTTTGTTATGGAAAGTTACAAACATAGACAAGAAGAAAGTACAATGTAAGGAAACTTTTCTGTCCTATGGTCTAGCTTCAATAGTCATCTTTGTATGGCCAGTCTTGTTTTATCCATATCTGCACTCCCCTCTCTCAGCCCCCCACTGAATTATTTTAAAGCAAATCCAAGGTATCATATCACATCCTCTGTAAATGCAAGAAGCTCTAAAATTGAGTTTGAGTCGCTCCTGCTGTGTCCTCTGCCTGCTATGCGTAGCCCCCTGCCCTTTTCATGGCTGGCTCCTTCTCATCTTTCAGATGAGACATTTACAGAAAGACCTTCCCTGAACTCCCTCTCTAAAATAGCCTGGCTACTACCTCGATCCCTCTGTTTTTTTCCTGGTATTCTGAACCTTGGTTTTTTGTATCATTTGTCACAATTTGTAATTATTAGTCAATGCTTTTTGTCTTCTCATCTCTACATGCCACCAGGACAGCACTAGCACAATTCTTGGAAGGGGTTTAATAAAAGGTAGATGCTTGTTGTTAAAGAATTGTCTAACCAAATAATCACCTACAACTTTTTGGAGATCAACAATTAGCATTTCTATTATATGTGGTGAAGTGTTAGACAACCACCATAGATGAATCAGTATTGCTTTTTTCAGAATTTCCCAAAACCTCCTGCTAAGATATTAAGAAAGCATTAAGTAGGGCCAATGGGTATATTTCTTCTTCTGCAGGTTTTTATTAGAACCATTGAATGGTATAAGTGGAAGAGCCTTGAGAAGTAACCTGCATTCATAGATCTGTTGGTTTTTATAATGAAGAGGATCCTTAGATAATATTTGTTCAACCTCTTTCAGTTAACAGACAAGAAAATTTCATAGCCCAACCTAAAGTCACAGATTTCAGTGATTTAAAAATGATCAAAATTTGAGAACTTTTTCTAGAAAACTGATCCATTGACTTGAATAAGAATTTAACATCATGAAATATTGGGAAACAACTCAATTTTATATTATCTATATACAATATACTCAGTTAAGACATCTATTCAGCAAATATTTATTTAGCACCTATTATGTCCCAGTAACTCTTCTAGCTAGTTGGGGAATACACCAGTAAATATAATGAAAAAGCTTATATTCTAGCCCGCTTGTCAGTATTGTAACAGTGCATTCTCCTGAATTTATTATAAGGTCATCATCAAGTAATAGAGAAGGAAATACTTTCTAAGCTATCACACTATGTTCTCACTAAATACAGACTATAACAATTTCTTGTAATATCTGTAAGATCAAAATCACAATGTCATTCTTTCGCATCTCCATTTTCTAAACTCCAAAGGATTAGCTACTGCCAGAATACCAGGTTGTCACTAGCTGCTAGTCCAGGATTGAAGAGAACATTTTACCCCAGGAACTCCTCTCCATGTTGATTTACCAATATGAAATGTGACAGCATGATTTCTTCTTAAATAATCCCAAGACTTTTATAACAGGACTGGGTTGGAAACAGAGATGGAGGAAGACACACCCTTGAATACACCTTTGGATTTCAAGTCACCCCTAGTTGTTCACCCAAGTTCAAATCATATAGAGATACATTCTCCACCACATTTTCTCCAAGAAGTTCTGTCAACTATTTGGTCTGTTTTCCTCATAATCCACTGACTTATCAGAGCACCACTCTCAAGATATGGTTTGGGAAGTATGGATGCCAGGGTAATACTTTCTCCTACATTGAGCATTGAGCCATGGGCGACCTCAGATGTGTAAGGAGCAGCAGCAAGGTAAGCAAGGCTGGGCAGCAAAGGGAAGGCTCATCTCCCACAGTGGAGCAGCCCCCACAGTCTCTCCCACAGTCTCAGGACCATTTCACTGCTCTGCTCTCTGCCCTCCAATGTTCCATCCTCCATAGGTGGGGGGACTTTCCTTGTTTCCTGATAAAATTCTTCTCCTTCTCTAAATATTACGTGGCTTTCCTGTGACATTCCTAGCATCTATGGTTAGACCCGCTACTTTACCTGGTGGCCACCAGTACCTGAGGCACCCATTTTGGATGACAAAGTTGTGATAGCAGGAAAGCCAGCCAATCAAGTGTGGAGTTTTGAAACAACTGTATACTGAAACTGCAGTACTTTCGTTTCCCCTTGACTAGAAAGGAAAAAAAAATCATGTATTTCATTTGTAGAATTATAAAATAGTGCAAATTTATTATTTTAACAACTCAGAACTCAGTTGCCAAGTAACAAAAGCCCCAAGTCCTCTGTATTTTCCATGAACCTTCAGAGTTTATATTTCTGGTGGACTTGAGGGCAAGGAGGAACTTGTTGCTAAATATATTGCATGTTCTTCCTACAAGAAATTTGGGGATTTCTCAGAACAACCAGGGAGGGGGGTGTGGCTGGTAGATGGGTGATTGAAAGGTCACTGCTTTTTCCTTTCTGCACTGTTTCTTGTTACTACCTAATGAAAGACAAAGACTATTTGTTCTTCCTGGTGATGAAATGTTGCTTTGAGAAGCCAGAGGCACTTCTGAAAAGATACAGCCTTACCCAAGCAAATTCAGGAAAAGGCATGCCAGAGAACAAGACCGAGATTCTAATTTCCTTGCAGGTATTTTTCTTACAATCCTAAATCTGCAAAATTGCAGTCAGTCCACAGAACTAGAGGCCCAGCCCTTGTTGTCAAATGTGTTGTCTCTGTTCCACATTCTTGGTGAAAACTCATAATCCCTCCTCTACACTTTTAGAGATCTTATTTTCTATATAAACTTTTGAATTCATCATGCCCTATCCTTACCATTGATGAAAATTGTTACATATGTATTTGTGTATCCCCAATTAGATTACAAGCTTCCAGGGGGCAGGAAGAGCGTATACTTCTTGTATATACTCTATCTCCCTAGACGAAATGTTCTACACATAAATTCTGAATACGTGTTAGGTGGTTAAACATTTCATATATGCCTGGACTAAGGGAATATAAGTAATATCTGCTGACAATATTCCCTAAGTTCTCTATTTCCTTCTCTAAATCCCAAACCATCACATACACACACATACACACATACACACTCCTATAAATATTAAAGGAAAAAACTATTCTTCATATCCATTACTCCCAATGTTTAACTTCCCTTGCCCTACCCTGACTTTTTATAGTAATATATGGTAATAAATGGGCCTGTGCTTAGTTTCATTTTAGTTTTCTTAGAAGCTGTGATTTTGTAGACTTAGCACTCCCTTTTTTCCTTCCTACTTCTGCTTTTGCTTCTCACTCTCCTCTGTAGGTTTTCTGCCTTTGGCTCATCTGTTGGTTGTTGGTCTCCTCAGCATTGTGCCCCAGATCTGCTTTCCTGGCAATCACCCCAGATAACCTCATCCATTATCACCTACATGCCGGTGGCTGCCAATTTTCTATCTTCCGACCAGCTCTCTCCTCTGAGCGTTAGATCAATTGATCTCTGAGCTTTAGCCAATTGCCTACTGGACATCTCCATGTGGATGTCCCATGGGGTACCTCCAACCCTGCTTGACCCAAACCAGAATCTTCATCATCTTCCCTCTACAAACCTGTTTTTACTCTTGTTTTCCTGATATCTGAAAATGGCTCCATGATCAACCCAACTACCTAAACCAGAAACCCTTCTCTTGACCTGGCTAACAACCAATTATCAACAGCTGTCAGTTCTACCTCCTGCATGTTCCTGAATGTATGTCTCTTTCTCTCTATGGCCACTAGGTTAGTTCAGGATTCCAGCATCTCTCACCACATTACTAAGGTAACTGGTCTCTGCCTCTTGATGCTGAAATAAGAGTGATCTTTCTAAACTATAAATTTAATCTTGTCACTGTGTGCTTAGAAATTTTTCAATAAATTCCATTTTTCTTAGAGATAAAGTAAAAGTCCTTAGTTTGGCCCCTCGAGGACCTCATTTTTGGCATTCCATGCTCAACACTAACCTTTTTTCCAGCCCACCTCAATGTCTTTGCTACCTGGGGTATGCCATATTCACTCTCATTTTTAACCCTTGCCTCATGCTGTTTCCTCAGACTATCACACTTCCCACCAGCGCCACCTCCAGCTTTGCCCCTAACTTCTGCTTGTCCTTTATTTTAGCCTCCACCTCTTCCAAGAAGCCTTTGCTGCCTACCTCCCCCACCCCCACTACCACCACCAAGTACAGGTCAAGTGCCCTCCTGGGCATTCCCGGATCATCATGTGCTTTCCCTTTGATAACATTTACAATATGGTGTTATCCTTGAGTCTTTTGTTCTGAATTCCCACTAGCCGCCCCATGAAGAAAGAGAGTCTATATATTTTGTTCATAGCTTAATCTCTAGCATCTGGCCCAGTGCCTAGCACATAGTGAGCACCCAGAAAATATTTGCTGATGAGTGTCTTGAATAATAAATCACAGTAAATCACTTTCACTGAAGAGATAAAGTATTTATCTTGTATTTAAACCCAGAAGTGGGTTTTCACCTTACCCAATCTTGTTGGTTGTTTTAATTACCAAGAAAAGGAATTTCCTCATCAAGTGGGATAAAGGCAAGAGTTGTACGGAAGAGTTAGAGATGAATGCTTCCAGTGTCCAATGAGATCAGATTCCCCTGAATCTCAAATCCATACAGTGTAGGAGTCCAGAAAAATCTAAATTAATTCCATTGGGACTGCAATTTTCTTTGACTTATTGACTGGCCTGAGATGGAGCCAACAACAATGTACATTTCAAACTTCTGACCCTGGAATTCTGCAACTCTGGAACGTTGCAGATCAGTGTTTCTATGCATATTACATACGTAATAATGATGGCTGTTTAGAACTAATGCTTGGCAGGTTTTACATTAAAGGTGGTCTGTTTCTTATTTGGTTGCTCAGACCACCTGGGGCTCCCATTAAATTCAAAGGATCTCAGGGCTTGACTCCTCTTCAAGTGGACACTGAGCAAAACAAACAAAGGTGTAGTGCATTCATTGATTCTAGTGTCCAGTGAGAGCAGATTAGTAATCTCCCAAATCCACAGATTTTTATCCCAACCCAGGAAGTCTGTGCATTTCAGAGTTAAAGACCAAGGTGCAAAAGAAATCCAACCTCTAGCTGAGAGCGGATTAGGAAGAATGTTTTCAAGATGATTAAAACTAAAAGTCATTAGCTGGCAAAGCCTGTAGAACCAGTTGACTACTTTCAGAGTAAACAGATTGCCTAAACTCCACCCAAAGGCATCTAAAGGCCAGAATGCTCCTGTCAGGAATAAGGGTCCTAATTGCTTCCTGGGGGGGAGTGGGGTGGGGGGGGTGGAGGAAGGGGACAGAGAGTGCCTTAAAAGGAGGAAAAACACAAGACAAGAACAAACAAAAACAATTCTTCTCTTATATTCTTAGGTGCAACTGCAATGCCTTAAATTGCAGCCAAAGGACTCTAGAGGAACACAAGGGAAGTCAGCCTTTTTTTGCACTGACTTTACAAACCAAACACTCAACCATCAGCTCCTGAACTCATGTTGGGGCCTTGTTTAGAGCAAGCTAAGATTTGTGATTCCACCAACATCTCGATGTAGATGTGGTATGGTCAAACAATTCCAGGACTCAAGTCAAGAAACCCGAATTTAAAATCAGATTGTTACACGTACCAGCTGGGTAAACTCAGATATGTCACTAAATGTTTCAGAACTGAAGACTCTTTCTTTCGGATTGGAACATAGCAATATCAATAACACACAGCTGTTGTGCTTAAGTTAATGAATCTTAAAAAGCCAATCATGGGGCCCTGTACATAGTATGTACACAATAAAAACTAGGGTAAGGGATGAGCTGTGAACCCATGGCCAATACACACCATTTCTCTAGATTTCCGTTTCCTCAGGCATAAAATGTGAAAGAATGATACCAACCCCATAGGCTTAAATAAAATAAGGTATGGAAAGAACTTAGAATATTCCTAACATATTTGAAACATTCTATAAAATGATAGAATCTCTTATTAATATACACTGCCCCATACATTACATCTTTAAAAAACAAATGCATATTACTTAAGTCCCTTGTTAGCTCCAGGATCACATGTGTCCAGTTTCTTATAGTTCAAAAAAAATTGTGGGGTGCAGATGTAGCTCAAGTGGTTGAGCACCTGCTTCCCATGTACGAGGTCCTAGGTTCAATTCCTGGTACCTCCTAAAAACAAAAACAAACAAAAAAAACAAAAAAAAACAGCTTTCACTGGGGAGCAGACGTAGCTCAGTGGTTGAGCACCTGCTTCCCATGTATGAGGTCATGTGTTCAGTAACCTCTAAAAAAAATAAATTGTGATCACTGTTTAAAAAAATCTAGCAATGTCACAGAAGCTCACCCAGATCTGCCTAATTAATCTTACAGCCAGCTCCCTCTGGGGTGTTGGCCTGATATTTTCCTGGGCCTTGCTGAGAAGTGAGATGATTAGTAATAGAAGAATTTCCAAAAAAGAGTCCCCATAGGACCCACATTCAGGGCTGTTGCCTCAACTACTGAGAGCATCAAGTAAATTCCTTTCCAGGATTTTGGAAACCTCAGGGTTCTGACTGTGGGTTAGAGAACTGCGCAGGTCTGTCCCCTGGCTTCTCTTCTAGAAACAACCTGCTATGGAAATAGCAATGTTCAGTTTTAATCCTGACCTCATTTGGCAAAGGGTTAAAAACCATTTCACATCTTTCTGAGTTGCTTTTATCAGCAACCTAGAAAGCTCTTTCACTTATGCCCAATTACCCAGCAAAATGTCAAGCTTGTGAATTTAGAAACTTACTGTCAACACTTTGCTACAAGTAGATATTAATTGACATAAATTCACCCTAGAATGCCTATAGAAATGCACTGCATGCCAAAGGCTTCCTGACTGAGGAAAGGTAAGTACAATGAAATGATTAGATATGATTTTCCATTTCTTCACAAACGTTGCTAAATACTTAACTCAGCAGCAATTGGGTTTTCACTTTCTTTATTATTAGTTTACTTGTATTCATTTTGTCTAGCTCTCTGCAAGTGGTTTTTTAAGCCCTTTAAAATAAAAAAATACAGTCTTAAAAGTCAATTTGCTCTGTTAATGATATTACTTTCCCCAGCAATAATTATTAAACTGAAATCTGGGTAGGCAACCATACTGAAAGAAGTCAAGACTTTCAAACATTTTTGAGGAAGAAATGTACCTCTGATTTGAGTGTGGAGTTATCACTATATATTTGAGGGAGGGAGATAGATAGATAGTAGATAGATAGATAGATAGATAGATAGATAGATAGATAGATAGACAGATAGACTCTATAGTTATTTAAAATACTTCTCTAACTTACAAAGTTGGACTGTAGACATATGTGCTGCTTATCAACATTTCTCACTTTCCTCTTTTAGGACAAGGGAGTATTATACTTTCCCACCTCCTCAAAATTAGATTTAGCCATGTGACTTCCTGTGGCCTTACACATGTCTTCAAGTGCTGCCCATTTCCTCCTCCGACTCATTACTCAAGTTAGAATAATAATTTTTAGGAGAACTAACGTGAATATATTGGAAACTAAGGCCTAGAAAATAAGTTGTTTGGGTTAACCATATTTACATGACCTAGACAGAAAAGTGATGCATTGAATTAAGTAGCTACTGGAGCTTTGTCTTTGAGCATAGGGGATGTATTAGTGTCCTATTGCTGCTGTAACAAATTACCACAAATTTAGTGGCTTAAAACAGCACAAATTTATTCTCTTACAGTTCTGAAAATCAAAGTCTAAAATCAAGGTGTCGGCATGGCTATATGCCTTTTGTAGGCTTCGGGGGGAGATCTATTTCCTGACCTTTTCTAGAGTCTGCCTGCACTCTGGGCCTCCCAGTCTATCTTCAAAGAGCATCACACCTACCTCTGTTGTCATCATTACATCTTCTATTCATTCTGATATCCCACCTCCCTCTTATAAGGATCCTTTTGATTACATGGGGTCCACCTGGATAATCCCAGATAATTACCCCATCTCAAGATTCTTAATGGCATCTGCAGAGTCCCTTTTGCCATGTAAGTTAACATTCACAAGTTCCAGGGTTTAGGAAGTGAACATCTGGTGGGGCCATTACTCAGCCTACCGGAGGGGATGTCTTTTAATCACCTGGACCCACCTTTCTCCCCCTGCTCCACCACACCATTCCCACTCCTGTCTAGCACAGTGCCTGAAACAGAAATCTTTGCTGAATGAATGAATGGCTGGTTCAAATCTACACCATATCACAAAATCACCTTTATTAAAAGCCTAAATAAATAATATCATTAATAAAGCTGCACACACACACAAACACATATAAAGAAAAGAAGTAATGTCCTTCAAAAAGGAAGAATGGGGGGAAAAGCAGTTTGAGTCAGGCTGATCAAAATTAATGGGAAAGGGAATTAAAATGCCCTTATAAATATTGAAAGAAATATGAAAAAAAAATGCTTCTAGTCTATGACTATATAAATGCATGCATTGTACATACAAATATCAACAGTTGATATATATGCATGGATTCAAAATCACCAGTAACTAATCCCAAAATAAGCCCGTATGTCTTCTTGCTGAAAGTTGCTTATAAGTTGTCTCTCATTCCTTCCATACGAGACAATTTGCTGAAAGACAGAGTCAGTTATTTCATTCTTCTCAGTTCAAGGTCTGAGCAGGATAACTTCTATTTCTGCTCTCTTAGAGCCTTGGTAATTGTCAATGAACATGGACCCTGAGTGAGTAACTAGCAAATAGCCTTCTTTAAATGTGTAATCGCCCATATCTGCCAAATTCCCTAACTCTGTGGTAATTGTTTCAGCCACCTTCCTCTGCTGATCTAGCACTTACACTACCACAAGATCGAGGGCATTCTCTTTCAAGGGCTGTTCAATTTGCTGTCTCTCCAGCAACTGACCTAAAGGTTTTGTCATTCTCCCAGAAGTGTAACATTGACAATTCTGGGATCTTCCAGTGGTGAGTACAAAATCAACTGAGCAATTATGTCTGGGGCTCCTAATTTCACCGTGAGTGAATCCGATAGGTTCTAAGGGGGAAGCTAAAAATGTGAAAGACTCAAGTATTATTTTAAGGGCTGTGTATTAGATTACCAGAACTGCTGTGACATACACCACATAATGGGCTGGCTGGCACTTATCGTCTCACAGTTTTGAAGGCTAGAAGGCTGCAATCGAGATGTCTGCGAGGCCATGTTTTCTCCCAGAGTTGGTGGCACTCTGGTGACGGCCATCCTCCCTCACATGGCGATCTCTCTCTCTCCTGTTGCATCTCCTCTTCTAGGTTCCACTGACTTCCAGCTTCTCTGATCCCTCTGAGTTTCCTGTCTTTTTAAGGCCTCCAATCATTTGAATTCAGACCCACCCTGATTCAGTTTAGCCACACCTTGTAACTAATAATGGAATCTTTGAAAGGCCATAGAACTTTCCTTTGTGGGTTACACAATTCAATCCCTATCAGGCTCTTTAGGGGAAAAATAGAAAGTGTTTTTTTTGCCATTGACTAGAAGTACCTCACAGGTGTCAGCAGCCTGAGGAGACCTCAGAGGTGAAGAACCCCTCAGCCGTGGCTGTGACCAGGGCCAGCTGAGCTATAACAGTGAAGCACACGGTATTCATTGGCACCTCAGGCTCACACCCTGCTTTTGTAGACTTTCGTCACATGAATTTCAGAACTGCTCTCATCTCCTTTCTAGGCTTGTCGATTCTAGGTTTCCAGGTTGCTCTATTCCTAGCTTACCTTCAGTTTCCTCATCCATAAAGTACTGGCTCTGCAGATGATCAAAAACTGCTATTTTGTTCATTCTTTCATGCATTTTTTTTATTAACTATATGTACAAGGTACTCTACTAGGGATACTTCACTAGATGCCCAAAGTCACAGTCCTCACCCTTAACTGTTTTGCTCTGTAGAACAGAGATATATACCTAGTTTTAAGCTGGGGCCTATGGAACTCTAGGGTATGGAAATGTAACTACCCACATTCTGTGACTTCCTGAAATTATAAGCAGAACTGTGTTGTGTTCATACGTGTTTGTGAGTACTTTTCTAGAGAGAGATGATCCATTCTTTTCATCAGACTCACAAAGAGATCTGTGTAGTGATTTTTGCCTGCCTAGAATCCCTTTCCTGGTAATAGAATGTACCACTTCCCTTTGGAGAAGGACCACTTTGCAATTCTCAATCCACAAGGTTTAGATGGAATAGTCCCAGCCCCTGGCTGGGGTGGGCCCATGATCCAAGCTGGATCAAAGTAAAAAAGGCATCATTTTTCCACCAGGGCTGCAAAACTTGTACATCATAAACCGTGAGCTGCTAATGGCAATCCTTGCCACCATATGAGGGAGCCTACTAAAGATGGAAGCCAACAAGGAAGAAGGCTAAGTAGAAAGCTGGAGAAAGACGAAATTATAACAACTTTTGTTGGAAGACCTAAATTCAGCCAAAGTTGAAGCCAAATCTCACTTTGGACTTTTTAGTTCCGTGAGCAATACATTTCAATTTTTTTATGACACTGTTAGAGTTTTTCTTTCTTTCCTTTGCAGTGATGATCATTCTGGCTAATTCAATTTAAAACCTCCAAAACAAACAAAACCACTAGTTTATTGGCTCCAGCTACTAATGCTATCCAACCCTGGGTTATTGATTCAGCTTAACTCTCTTATTCTTGGGCCCCATTACTTTAACCATCTATCCCCAAACCCAAACTCAACCCCCACTAGACCTTGGCTTACAATGTGCCGTCTTTTGATTTTATCACCTCCACATGCACCTGGTCCATGTTGTGGAACCCAACAACAGAGACATGTTTTCCTCTGGTTGACCCTGATGCACTTGTAGAACCACAAAACCAATATAAATGTTTCCTCTATGCTTTTTGCTTCCATATTTAATATGTCAAAATGAGTTTATGCCCTGTATCTCCAGTCAACATTCATAGTCGGCACTCGTTTGTGGAATAAATGAAATAAAGCATGCTGGGCCCTTTCTGTCTTTCTTAAAAGGAAAAGAAGCCACCAAAAGTGGAGCTTGACCCAGGGGCTTCATCGAGACCAATCCCCAGGCAAGAGAATGTTGACCTCATAGTTACTTGGTCTGTTACAGTTCAGAGAGCACAGAAAAGTGGGTGAGCCCATTTTAATAAATAGGAAGCAATATCTTGTTTCGTTTTTATAGCATAAATTCTAAAGCCTACTCTAATGAAACCATAATATATGACTAGTACATGAAGAAAAAATGAATGTTAATATAGGAAAGTGAAATCAGTCATTGCAATAAAAGGGTAGGACTG
>JAQZBX010046224.1:0-20841 GCA_029593785.1 Cabassous unicinctus | reverse complement strand
CACTCCACTGGTCTGTGTGGCCACATGGACCAGGAGCCTCCGCAGTGATTGTTAGGAGTCGGGTAAGACCACTGCACCCTGCACCCGTCCACTCTAGCTCTTCCGGTTCCCTGGGGATGCTGTCTCACAGGCACTCTATTTCCATTCCTTGCTGATTTGTTCTACTCTGGATGCCCTGCTTTTCTGCTCTCAGCCCTCAGGGAAGGGAACGGTGTGTGTAAGAAGGGGCGCTTGTTATAACCCTTTTGCTCTTGAATTTGCAACTTAGCCTAGTGTTGGAGAGTGCCTAAGAGTTACCTCCCGAGAGGCTCCTTGTTGCTCAAATGTGGCCTTTCTCTAAGCCAAACTCAACATATAAATGCATTACCTTCCCCCCAGTGAGGGACATGACTCCTGGGGATGAGCCTCCCTGTCACCAAGGGATTACGAACCAGCTGGTGATACAACTAGAAAAAGACCTTAAATAAAAGGGGGAAAAGGTAAAGACAAATGAGTGTATATGGCTAAAAGACTTCAAAGTGAGTCGGGAGGTCATCCCAGAGGTAACGCTTATGCACGTCTTAGCAGGATCTCATAGATGGCCAAGGTAGATACTACCCCAAATAGTGGGTCCCTGAGGACTATTATAGAGACACCCAGGTCCTATGGTCAGGGCAGATAGCTCCAGAGTTTGGTGTCTTGCCAGTGGGCCCTACTTTGAAGTTTGTGCTCCTGAGTGTGACAGAGTTGGACTCAGATGTGACTTCTCTACACATGTCTCTTCTGTACCTTTTATTTGAACCTATAGTTGATGTTGGAGTTGGTAGGTGTACGTCCAATAGACTTTTATCTGGGCTGTCCATGTGCCAGCTGGGCCCTGAGCCTCAGCGGAGTTGCTACACCTACTCTCCAGTTCATTGGACTCATCCAGGACAACTAACATGGAGGTGAGGATGGACAACCACCACACCAAGGAACCGAGAGAGTCTACAACTGCAAGCAAGAGAGTCCCATTGATCAGCCCTATGGGATCAAAGCCCCCTCTCAATTAGAGGCAGAGTGGGCATTACCACCCCAGAATCCTCAGGATTGGGGAATAAAATATGGACTATAGTAGACTTACTGGTATTCTACTATAGACTTTTTGTGATTCTAGCAATGGAAGAAATTATATCATTGATGTGGAGATAGTGGTCACTGGAGGTGCTGAAGTCAGGGAGAGGGAAAAAGAGGTATAATATGGGGGCATTTTCAGGACTTGGAATTGACCTGAGTGACATTGCAATGACAGATACAGGCCATTATAAACTTGCCATAACCTACAGAATTGAGTGGGAGAGAGGGTAAAGTACAATGAAAACTATAATCCATGCTTAGTGGCAATGCTCCAAAATATGTTCATCAATTGCAATGAATGTCCCACACTAATGAAAGAAGTTGTTAATGTAGGGGAAAGTGGGAGGTATGCAGAGTGGGGCATATGGGAATCCCTTATATTTTTTAATGTAACATTTTATGTAATCTAAGTATCTTTTTAAAATAAATAAAAAATATATTAAAAAAAAAATGAAGGGGCACTTGGAGGGTGTGAGAGTGAGACCCAGGAGAGGAAAAGAAGCTGGGAAAGCAGAATTTGGAGCACGAGGAAATGCCATGGGCCAAGAGGGAAAAAAGACATGGTATTCTGCACAGCTAGATTCCTTTGAATACAAAGTAAAATGGAACTAGGTTGTGAAATGTGGGTTAGTGCCTTTGTGAGAAACAAAAATCTATTAAACATTAGAAAGAAAATCTTCAAGAAAGAATTTGGAAGAAAAACAACAACTTGTTTGTTTGTTTGCTTTTTTTAATTCTCTTATTGGAAAGTCATCTAAAACTCCCAAGTTTCTAAAAGAAAAGGCTTGCAAATTACTCACATGCACCTGTTATTGCACCTCACCTTCTCTGCTTTGATTATTCCAGGCCCCAGTTCTTCTGCAGATTTGTAGTGCAACATGTGGCAGTCACTCAGTTAATTAGGGTAGGTGCTTGCCTTTCAAAATAAGCACACTTCGCAAAGGGGTGACCAACTTTGGTAGGCATGTGAAAGATAAGACTCACTTTTGAGAGCAGTGCTGCTCATCAGGGCTGCCTAGGAAGGTCCTGGGAGATATGGTTAAAATGCATATTTGGATTCAGTCGGGGAGGGGCCTGAGATTCTGCATTTCTAATAAGCTCCCAGGGGCTGCTGCGGGCTCATGGACCACACTGTGAGTGAGTACTTGCAACATTCTGGAGGATCCTCCCTAATGGGCAAATAAAGCCAGGAAGCGTGTTGAGTGCGTACGGATGGATGGCAACAGCGTCCAGTCCTTCCGCACAATAAAAACTGCATGGCACCCACTGGTCAAGGGTGGGGAAAAAACTGTCCAGGTCCTCATTTTGAGTATGTGGCCCCACTGATGTCTCAAGACTAACTGACTGTATCTGAAAACGCCAGGATGTCCCACCTTGAGGACTTCTCTTTCTGTTAGAGCTACAGCTCTCTCTTTCGTTTTATCTCCTCAACCCATACAACGTGGGTTGGTGGCCTCCTACGTTGGAGGTATTATAAGAGAATGGTTTAGCCCCTGGAACCAGATTGTCTGGGTTCATTTAAATCCTGTCTTTACCACTTTAATAGCGGTTTGACCCTGGGCAAACTAACCTCTCCAACACCCCTGTTTCACCCTTCTGGAACAATGAGCATAGTAATAGTACTTATAACTTAGAGTTGTTGGGAAGATTAAGTAAGCTGCATAAAAATGCTTCACATATCACCTTGGCAGCGGTGGCTTAGCTCAGTGAATTTAGCTCAGGAAAGCAATTTTTATTAATTCAAGTACTCATTTTCTCATGCAAAACAGGTTAATTCATAATAACTTGCCCTATGCCTCTAAATAATATTTCTATGGCAGTTGTTAACAGCAAAGGTTTTTCTGTTTGTTTTCATTTTACTAATATGGAAAAACAGTCCTATCATTTAAGAAAGTATCTTTGAGATCCAGGAAAAATGAAACGCAATTTCTAGAAAAACAGAACTAATTTTCAATTCTAGTCCACCTCTTGTTTGGATAGTAATAAAAACTACATTGAGCACTTATTAGGTACCTGCAACCATGCTTGGCATTTGTATTAATTAATCCTTACAAAAACCTTAGAAATTAAACAAATTTGTTATCATGGTTAAAAAAAATATTAAAAAGACCCATCAGTTATTTTTTTTCTATATTTTAAATACCCTTCATTTGTTATGGATTTTTCAAAAGACTGTTTTAATAGCTAATAGAAATAACTCATATTTGCTAGCTATTAACTATGGGCCACAGGTTCAAGAACCTTCCTCAGTGCTTTTCTGAATTATCTCATTTAATCTTCACAGTAGCCTTATTGCTCAGATAAGGAAATAGCCTGCAATACAGATAAGCTCCTTGTGGATTCGAACCCAGGTCTCATTCAAACTTAATCTCTTTACCACTCTACAACTACACCTACCATTTAACCTCATTAGACTAGATGATAATGATCAAGTTGCATTTCTTTAACCTCTAGAGAAACCTACAGGTCCTAAGAGTGCCCTTTTGACTGGGTGTTGTCAGCAGCCAGCACAAATCTTGATCCATAGAGTGGGTTTCCTAAATGTTCCTTTTCCCTGAAGTCAGAGAAGAGACAGGTCTGCAGTCTCAGAGTGGCTTGAAAGTGCACCTCAGGCAAGGGTGATAGGAAAAGATTAAATATCAAAACCACCTCCGAAATGTATAAGGAAGAACACAAATATCGAGTGCTGATGGATCTGGAGAAAGCACAAAGAATGGGAAGAACATCAGCTCCAATTCTTTGTAAAGTCAAAAACAGGCACGTTGCAAAAAAGCGAGACAATTTTCCTGGATGTGCCCCTAAAATTAAAGGAGAAAATCATATAGAAAAACTTCAGGTAAAGGGTGGAAGTTGAGTAGGCAGCTATCAAAACACAGAGGTGAATCCTGTCCTAGCTCCGGCCTTCCTGTTCTCAAGACCAAGGCAGAGTCACCGATGAAAGGACAAAATTGTCAATGCCTGGGACATAAAGAACTACAAAGCAAACACGTTCCAGCATCACACAAATGGTTTTCAAGCGCTCTCCATGTCAGGAATCTGAGATTCTATTGGTAGGAAAGTTGGGAGGAAATTGCCCTCTCCTGAGACCGCTATGCATGCCCCGAGATTGCCAACTCCACACTGGGCAGGCACAGAGGCTGCGCAACCAGAGGAGAGTGGGAAAGAGACTGACCGCAAGCTAAGACAGGTTATTTTCTCTCACCGTTTTTGTATCAAAGAAAGGAAAGCCGCCCCCTCCGAGAGGGATGCAGAAATACAAACAAGGACACTCGACACTGCCCCCACCGAAGGGGAGCAACATTTTCCATTCACTGTACTGAAACCACACGTAACCCTTGTAGAGAAGCGAGACCCCGGAGAGGGTTTTCAGGGGCGTGCTAATCTGAGATCCACTTGTGGCAAGAAGGAAACAATAGAATCTGATGAATTATTCTCATCCACACAAGGCAAAAATCTTCTCTCCAACAGAAAGGGTGTTGGTTTTCTCTGACCACCTGAAGCTGGCTCTACTTAAACTCCACCTGGGGATCCAGGGTCTCCTCTGTTGGTTTCCAAGATAATCACCCACAAAGACAGGAAAAGTCAGAGACCCTTCCTAGACCTGGGATTCACACATCTAACTGCTGACCTTTAGCTGCCACCACCTCTTCAGGCAGACACAGTCCTCAAGTGTGGGTGCCACTCTTGATTGCTTCTGCTCTGGGTCCTTTTCTGGGCCTCCTCTTGGTACCAGCCACAATCTGGGAGCCGTTTTCTCCCACCCCAGGCCCTGCGAGCCTTCTTCCCCAGGAATGAGTACTGCTCTCCAGACTGCCAGCTGGAGGGGATCCTGACTCTTGCAAACAGACCTCAGAATGCCAACCCCGGCCCTGCCTGACTTCTGAGCTGGCCTGTAGCCTGAAGTTCCTCGTTGCTGGCCCCACCCATCAGCCTGGATATCCTGAAATACCAGGCCTGAACCAGCTACCCACTTTGGACACTCTTACCTTAGACCACCCAGCTGCCTGTATGGAGGCCACTTCCATATCCAGGTGAGATGCTTCAAACCCTCACTCATCTTTTAACGGGGTGCTCCTGCCCTGCCCTGGCCCCCTCCTGGTCCCCAGCCCCTCTGTGCTGCTGAGGTTCCAGCATGTCTCCGGAGCCTAAGTATTTCCTGCCTCCTTCTCATCTGTCATGCAGAAATGGGAAACAGCCCCAAATCGCATCCATTCAAATCCCGGTGGTCTGTGAGAGTGTGATTTACATATCTGATACCAAAAAAGGGTGTGGGAAACACAGTTCTCTCTGTATCCCATTCATACCCAAAGAATTCTTTCTTCCAGAAACATCTCTGTAGTTACTCTCCATAAGTCAGGCATCTCTGTAATATTTCGGCATCAAGTTCCGTCTCGGGTAATAGAGACTACAGAAGGAAACAGCAAGTGCTAACACAGTCTGGTCCCTGCAAAAAGACTGGAAAGTTGAGCAGTGGTCACTACAGACCCAAAGTTAGATTTCGGCTCCTCTCTGGTTGAAAGACATGAGTGTGATCTATTTAAAAAAAAAACAAAAACAAAAAAACATAACTTTTAAGACTCCTATTATGGGAAGATGATCATCAAAGAAACCTAAAAACTTTCAAAGTATGAAATATAACTATTTTGGACCATGTTCTCACAAAAGAAAGAATGAAAACCAAAATTGTGAAGGCAGGTCTGAGTGATAACATTAATAGCCTCTCTATACTTGCTTGTTTTCCTTATTTTAAACAAAATGGGAAAGTGGGTGTTTTGCAGCTGTGCTCAGTCAACTTGAATGTGGAATGATCATTCCAGGTCTTCCTAAACTTGGCAGTAAATCAGGGGCAAATTCCCAGATCGTCAAACAGTGATTTCACAACACCAGGCCTCTATTTCTCATCTTTCCAAGTTCCCCCACCTCCCCAAACATATGCTGTCATCACTGACCTACAGGTCAGAGCTTTGGACTGAAGTCCCAGCCCAGCACTGTTTCTGTATAGCCTTCATGAAGTGACAACACTGCGGAACTCCTTCCTTCATCTAGAAAGATGGGGGAGGGGTGATACGGCCTGCACTACCTAGTCAGCTCAGGGGCTGTGAGGAGTGAGATTATATGTGAAAACTCTTGAAAAATGCGAAAGGCTGTAAAAATATCCCTTCCTTTTGGAGGACATCCAGGATCCTCAATGATAGGGGTAGTAGCGTTTTCCAAGTGCAAACAATTATAGTGGTACTATGCTATATTTCCACAGCCTGTTTATATGCTGACCATGCCCTCTAGACTCTAAGATCCTTATTGTGGATTGAATCTTGTCCCCCCACAAAAGGCATGTTCAAGTCCCAACCCGTGGTCCTGTGGGTGGAAACCCATTTGTAAATATTATTAGTTAAGATGTGCCCAACCTGAATGAAGGTGGGCCTTCATTCAATATGGCTGAAGTCTTTATAAGCAAAGGAAAGTGGACACAGAAGGAGAAGCCGCAGGAGAAGCAAGAACCGGGAAGATAAAGGAAAGGACATCACAGGGGATCACCCCCAGACAGTCCCAGAATACCACAGTCTTATGGAAGAAAGCATAACCTGGTTGATACCTCAATTTTGGACTTCTCCTAGCCTCAAAACTTTGAGCCAATAAATTCCCGTTTAGGCCAACCCATTGTATGGCATTTGTTTTAGCAGCTAGAAAACTAAAACAATCATTGAGCACAGAAAATGGGTCTTATTCACCACTGTATATCCTCAGGGCCTAGCGTAAGTAGACATTCAATGTTTGTTGAATGAATGTCAGACTGCAATAATAAATTTATTTAGATTTATTTAGAGTTAATGTGGTAATAGGGGCTGGCAAGGCAGTACAAACTTTTATCTTTACAGCTTTTGTTTCTCTATAGAAAAAAAAAAAGTTCTATTTCTTGCCCTGAGTTAGTTCCACTCTCTCCATATATATGGAATATACAGAATTCATTATCAGGAAAATTTAACAAAGAATTTGGTCATGCATTCTAGGGGGTTGCTAAATCACCCTTTCTACATGGACAGAACTATTACATCTGGAACAAATGATTAATTGATTGATTCAGCTGATTGAAAGGAAGAGGAAAGACAGAACATCTCTTACGTTATGCCACTTTCTAAAATCACAAGGGAACTAATGCAGTGTTTTCATTCATCTGGTCATACCTCTGTTTCTATACACCCCATCACACCACCAGAAATATATTTGCTGAAGACAGTACTTATACAGGAAACAATGAGATGGCTAAAGAACCATTCTTTTTTTTTTTTTTTTTCATTTTTTCATTTTTTTAAATTTATTGAAGTATATCACTCATATATGAACGGGCATAAACAATAAGTGTATAGCAATAGTTGTGACCAAAGAACCATTCTTAACCTAAATTCTACTCATATTGCCACCAAATGAAATCCAGACAGATGATCCATTCATATTCTTTCTCTCTCCTTCTCTGCTTAAATGGGTCTGATTAAGTGATGTATGGGTCACTCAGAATAGAAGCAGTTAAAATGATCGTTTTACATTTAATGAAGAACATTGGTATTTTTAGCTGGCTCTATTTATTAGAAAGTACATTAGCGAGCATATGAGAGTGAACTGTGTGGTTCACTGTTAGGGGAGTCATAATGTGCGGCAAAAGGTAGAATCAAATAGTCAGGAATATTTTGTTCCTGTTCATTTGCAATGAATGGAAATTAACATCATAACAAGTGGATATTCTATTTAGCCAGTCCACAGAGGAGATGTGAAGAGTAATTATAACTTGTTAGCTTATTTTATTATCGATATGATGGTGGAAAAAAGCAAGATCATTTTCTAAAGATACAGTTGAAAGGGGGGAATTCATTTGTAAGGAAATAACTACAGCAGTAATAACAATACTAACAAGACTTAAATCCCTCAGTCCTTAAGGTGACAGAGGGTCCAAAATATAACTATAAAATAAGGTACAAATATTGCAGCTAGGAAGAGAGCAGGTCCCCATGTCAACCTGGGGGACACTGACTTACAATAGGCAGAATCATAACCTGCATTCTCATCCAGATGCTGACAATACATCATCGGGAGATTGCCAGGGGAAATGAGGAGAGGCTAGAACCACAGAGTCAGCCCCGATTTATGCCTTCAAGATAGACTATGGATCAGTAAGTACCAGCATTGCTGCTCATTACAGCTGCCTTAGGGTGTTAAGGGGTAGCAAGTAATCTTTTAGGCAAACTAGTCCCCTGGAATTTAGATTTTGAATGCCATGCTACAGTGTTTGTTTGTACTATGCATGCCTCTGCCAGGCAATGCAGTCCCAAAGTCCACCCATGCCCCCCGAGGTTAAAGCCCACCTTAGTGGAATATCAGCTTCCTCTGATTCCCCTTTTGACAAGGGAGTATATCTGTATGGGAATGGTAATATGACCTATCTAAAAGTAATGGTGCAGTAACAGGCACCAAAATGTGTTCAACAACATGACCAGGAAGATGCAACTCTCATTAAAGCAATGAAACAAACCTCCTGTCTCCTGAACAGGAAAACAGGAACAGGTTTCCAACTGATCATTCCAAAGGATCAACAGTCACCATGTAGTCACTTTTCACTAGCACCTGTGTGAACACATGGGCATCAGAACAGGTAAGCCAGATCTGCACAAACAACCCAGGAGCTCTGGGGTCTCTGCTCTAGGGGTCTCAGGGAAGAAGCTGCTAGGGGCTCAGAATACTCAGCTCATACCCCCCGAAAGGCTTGCATTCTCCTGACATCCTTCTCCTGCTGGACACAGTCGGATGAAAGCAGCAATGTCGTAGCTTAGTGCCCAGAAGGCAGTTTCTTGAAAGCAGGGTAGAGAAGGCAACCAAGTGAAAGAGCTATGGACCGTGGGTGCACAGTGCTGAACACAGCAAATCAAGCTGAATTGAGAATCAAGTCCTCGGCACCCCACCCAGAGTCCCACTTCGGAAAACTACCGAAGTGGCCTCTATCCTTCCGGGCGGAGGCACCCTGCAGGCATGTTGCATTTTTGACTCTTTCCTGCAGTACCTTTGGAGCTGTGTCTACAAGGGCAGTGTCAGCTCACATAGACTGAAAGGTCCACGGCTGCCTGGCAGGCCGGCTGCTTCCTCTGTTCTTGTAGGACCCCGAGGACCCAAGATGCACGTGCTAGAGTGGCCCTCTCCAGCCACCCTCCACTCCTCCAACACACACACAAGTGAGTGAGCGAGGGCTCACACTTTTTGTGTTCTAACACACCAACTTCTTTTAGATTTTTAACTCACTGTACTGCTAGTGATTACATCCGATTCACTATCAAATATCTACAATACATTGTCCTTTCTCAGTTCTGTTCACATTCTGGCTCAGTGGAAGTTCCTCTCAAAAAGGGTCATTTGGGAGCTGACAATATTTATGTGGGTACCGCTTTCAAGGTATTATGCAATGAACAGGGGAGAGGGACCCAATAGATTGCTTTCATCCTGAATGGATGAGCACAGGGCCCACATTTTAAATGGCTGTCAAGAGTGTTTTGAAAGCCAGGATTTGGTAACCCCCAACCACGCATTCTTATGGCATTTCTTGGCCTAACTGGGTAGATTGATTCTGAAAACATGCACTAATTTTTTAAATGCAAAACAGACCCACTTATTTTAGGTCCTGCACAAACAGAGAACTAGAAGAGTAGAAAGAGCATAAACAATGTTGTTTATATCCCAGGCCTGAGAAAACTGCTGCACTTTCCTCCAAAATTGCAGGAAGTATCTGAGTAACTCCCACCCATTAAGGTAGAATAAGAACCATATTTTCCATAGGAATGGATATAATTTTCCAGATATCGTGACATTCAAGGATCTTGAAGCTGAAGCGCGAGTAATGAAAGATGAGTCCTCCTCTAACCTACGAATGAAAGGGCAGAAAGTCCTAGCCACAAACAAGGCTGAAAAGTTAAAACTATTGAAACCCAACACAGTGGAAGTCCTGATGTGAGGAACATTGAACATTTTCATTGTTCTGTTTCACTTTGGAACCTCTGTGAAGGCATAAAGGTGGGTCCTACCGTTACAGACCTAAGAGGGGAGCAAGCTGTGCGTTTGGGCCCTGAAATTGTCTAACTTTCGCATCACATTGGGTTGGACCTGTTTTATTCCTTTTTTTTTTTCTTATCGGTTGGCTTCCTTAATACATTTCTCCCTTTTTGTTGTTGTTGCTGTAACAAAACTATATTTAAAAGCAAGCAACAGGAAGCTTTTACTTGGGAAGTTGAGGTTTAAGCACTCAGTGGCAAACAATGAACTCGAGAGATAAAGATGCAACACAAATGGCTGGGAGCAGACCCTTGCTAGTTTCCTGCCAAAGTTGACTTGCGAGCATGTGTGAGGCCACGATACGGACTAACAGTGCTATTTTGCTTTTATTTACTCCTATTTATTTGTTCCTGTGAGAACCCCTATAAAAACAAAGTGTGGGGACAAACAATGCAAGACTTGCCATCTCCTCTTTGCCAGGGCTTTTATTTTACAAATTATCAAATGTTTTCATCAGTGGAGCTCAGCCCATTCATTCAACTCTTGTGAATCAAAACCCAGGTCATATTGCATTGGAGGGAAAACTATGCATTGCTTGCAACATTGAAAGAAGGAAAGAGAGACACATTTTCGACTACCCTTTCTCTCCGATACTTGCGAACAGATTTATGGTCCTTTACAATGCTCTAAAATGGACACCATGCTCCAAAACAGTCAAGCTAACTAGAACTTTCTTAAAAAGTAAACTTGCAAGGCAATAACATAATTTTATCTTCATTCCCCCTTTTTTGGCCCTCTTCGCCAAACAGGTATCCATGTCAAAGGAGAGCGCTTCAGCTGGGGGTTTGTTTGACCTAGGTCATGCAAAGGTCAAGCTATTTGCCAGTTGTTAACACAAAGCTTCCAGCCAACCCACCCTCCAAATCCGGCTACACAGTCTGTTTCCATCTGCAAATGCACTATGCACATTGGATTTTTCTCAGTTTTGCAGGAACTAACAATCCCTTCACTGTGAAGTGGTCTCAGTGACAAATAAATAGGTCAAACACTCTTCGGTGAAACTGTAGCTGCTGAATTTGCCAAATATGGGAATGTAATGGATTTTGACTTTTTCATTTTTTAAAAAGGCTCTTTAAAGTGTTATTTTAAAGCCAGTTGGACAGATTGCTTTATTCCTTTATTGAACTTCAAGGGATGCTGTCTTTTAAGCAGTTTTATGCAATCCAAAGTATATTTTTGCCTCTCTGAAAGAGATCAATATTTATTCAGATTGATTTTTAAGATTTACATGCAAAAAATAGATAAAATTGGATCACATATAAACCAAAACTAATTCTGTCAACTCCCATGAAAGTCAATAAAGCCAAAATAAATTTAACAGATTTCATCTACCTGCTTTTGAGAATTGTTTTACTTCATTATTTCTTATAAACTTACTGAGCAGAAATTTGCTTAACTCTTACCCAAGCTTCCTTTACTGAAACAATAAGACTCTCTATGGAATATTTTGCACTTGAATATTATCACCAGGCTAGCATATGGCAAACTAGCAGTAGGCAGTTTATCTTCATCCTCTTTGTAAGCTAAAATTAGCACAAGGCCAGGGTGATATTCTCCACCGTGCGGAGCTCGTTCCACATCCTGCGAGCTTCCAGTATTTAAGCAAATTGGTGGAAGGTTTACATGAACAATCACAGATATATTTTAATGCCGTAAAACCCCAAAGTCATGCCAATAGTAAGAAGTAAACCGGCTACAGTCGGGATCAACCTGAAAAAACTCTCAGTCATCTGCCTCCTAAAACACATCATTCTTCAACTACAAAGTAGTTGAAATGTTTACAGAGGCTAATTGTACCAAGTGGGATACATAAGGCTCCAAAAGCGAGACACAATTACCTTCTTAAACAACTAAGGCTTATTTTTCTACTTGTTTACCATATCCGGTTTTTCGTGGCAATATGTTCTTGATACTAAAAATGCATTGTTGCTAAGAATTAAGTATGCACTTCCAGAGGATTAAATGAAGGTGATCTGCCAATGAAAAGAGCTTACTCTTTAAACAGGAAAGCAGCTACTGGCTAGCTCTTTGAAAGGATCACAGCACAAACAATGATTTCAGAAACAATGGAAAGAGGTTCAAATAATACATCCCTTTTAGTTGGCCTGCATGGGTGTAATCTTCTCGTCAAATAGTTAAAAAAAAAAAAAAACCTTTGGAAGAATTAACTTCAAGAATGGCAAGATTGGCGGGTAGGGAACAGAGGTATATTTACATTAGAAATAGAGAACATACCTCCATCTCCTTTGCCTCCCTACATTTAATGCCGCTTTATTAAGGCAAATGTTACACTAACAAGATCTTGCTGAAAAATTCACTAGCCAGTATCAGACTGGAGTTTCTATTACCCCTGTGTGCTGGGACAGCTGTATTCAGCTTGTTATCAATATAGTAAATCCAAGGTAACAAACAATTGTTGATATTGACGGTAGGTACAAAATGCTTCACCTTTTCTTGAAAGGGAAAAAAGTAAAAGATAATTCCTCAAAATCTCATTATATATTTGACCTAATCATATTGTTCTCCAATGCTTAAATTTTATCAAAGAAGAAAAAACATGAAAACTCTCCTCAACAACCCTGTAAGGCAACCTCATACATGACCTAACTAGAGCAATATTTCACTTGTTGTGACATGCTAATCTTCTGTCTCCACCATTCCCCTCCCACACTCCTTTCCCAACATAGATAAAATATACTAGGGAGGAGGGAGTGGATGAGCAGAAATACAAATATTTAAATAGGCAAATCACCTGGAAACTTCAAAAATATACAAAAAATCAGTTATATATGCTACATCCAATCAAAAAGTCAATATGCATGTGGACCTTTTCTATTATATCTGTATGCAAAAAGGTGAAATCTATAACATTAGTTTATATACATATATTCAGAAAACTCAGATATTGGGGGTGATCTGTGGTTTTTAATTGCTATATACCAATGCTAAGTACTATATCCAGAATTTCTCCTCACAGACCATGACATTACATGGAATTGGCTGTCACCCTGCAAATTTTGATCTCTTTGTAAAACGTTTATTGGTGTTTCTTCATTCTATCTAGGTTTATAAGCAAGTTTCAACTCAATTCTTAGACTTGCAGAATTTCAGAGCTAGAGGAAAACTAGTCAATCATCTAGTGCAATAAACTCCATGCTGGCAAAGTTACATGATTTGTCCAACCTCGAATACATGAATGGTGCAGAGTGGGATTGGCAGCCTGGCCCCACATTCCAAGGACAGCATGCTTCACAGTCCACCACCATGCCTCTTAGACATTGTAAAATGCAGAGAAATTAGTATTTAAAAAAAGAACCCAATCACCATGAGCTAATGCTCACACAGAGTCAAGCACAACTGCATTCTCAGCCTTTGTTTCCAAGACCCAAGGTAAAGTGATGGCTCAATGTTTTGATGAGAATATCGGTATAGGTGATATATCCATTGCCTCAGAAATCTATGCTTCTTGGTTTTTTGTTTTTTTTTTTATGACACCCACATACACCCTAGCTCACATACATATGTGTGTATATCCATGTATACAGAGTAAATATGACAAATATTAACACTTGTTGAGACAGAATGGTGAGTGGTGAGTTATGGGTGTTTATTGTCCTATTCATTCTATTTTTCTGTATGGTAGAAAATATTCCTAATAAAAAGTTGAGGAAATGCTAACAAATAATATGTGGAAAAAGAATCTCAAAGCAATTTTCCACAAGTCCTGCCCCCTATGTTTAATTTGCTATTGCAACATCATAGGCTTTGAAGTAAGAACTCTTCAATATTGTCACTGTATTGTGCCACCATAAAACAGAATCATCACCAAAAGCACAGGTAACTCCTCTTTTTAAAAGGAAGGGGATCACGTTTAACTGTTCAGAAACCACCTCTACTCCCTTGGAAAAGGATGGGTTTGCAACTAATACCAAAAAATTCAAACATATTACTGTCTTGAGAGAGTGGAATAGGAAAATAAATTAAAATGGCCAAGAGTGGAATTGTGTACTCCATGCTGTCATCATAACTAGCTGCAACAATGGTCACATAAAAAAGAGCAAGAAGAGACACGTGCAATGAAGTGGGGGAGAATGCAAGCGGGAGGCAGCATCAGCAGTAATTCTGTAGGCAAAATAAGTGGTCAAGTTGATTTGCTATGAACCCATCAAAACCTCCCTGTAAATCTACTTTTACCTCCCCATAGCTTCCTGAAATCAATCTTTCCTGTTCACTAGCAATAGGCAAGAGATATTTTGAACCTTATTTTACCAACTGCAATTGCTATAAACCTAGTCCTCAAGATATATAATAGTTGATAAAGATGATCAGTTATACTAAGGATTGTCTTCCCATACCTTAAAATTTACTGAGAGCATGGCATCCTGGAATTCAAAGACCTGATACTGCCCAAGAGCTTCATCAAGACCAAAGAGAATTGTGACAAGATGAGACCAGAGATTTGAGAATAAATTGTTAGTCAGCAAGTCCATTGCCCATCTTAAACTGCTCCTGTGAGGAAATCCCACCTCAGGGCCCTGAGGCCACTCAACCCTACCTCAGTCTAACCATCAACAAGAGGTGAGCCATTTAACATGTCACCTTGTCTGACAATGCAGGTCTCATTTTTCTCACAGATACTTTCATATGTGAAATAGAAGGACTACAAGCAGCTGTTGAAAAAGAATCCGGTGGGCCAAAGGCTTTGTGGTAAGAATGGTCACATCTGCAACCCAAGTCTCTTCTTACTCAATCATTTGTTTCCTCATCTTTGCTTCCTTGACTAAAAGTAATAGACTCATGACTTGGGACATTGGAGAGTGAAGAACAATAGAAGGGAACCCTGTATGAGTGGAAATCTTGATGAAAACAGTTTAGAATGCCCTCTATGCTAACACCAAAGCTCAAGCATTCTCCATTGTGAAGCAAAGACACGTTTGAGATTAGTCTAGACTTTCAGTTCCTTGTTTCTCCATCACTCATGCCCAGAAATAAGCCACAGAGGTAACCAGTGTCTCTCCTTTCCGTAAAGAAAATTAAACCAGATGATGATGATGATGAAGACGACGACAACGATGGCAGCTAATACATATACAATCCTTACTAAGTGCCAGGCACTATTCTAAGTTTTATATATTAACTCATTTAATATTCAAAACAACCCTGTAAGTAGGTACTGATAGTACCTTCCATCTTATAGGTATACAAAGAAATTAAATCATCTCATGCAAGCCACTGAGAAGCGTCCAATGGAGACTGCTTAAGTTCTAATCATGTACTGAAGTCCCTCATTCCTGAAAATTAGTGAAGAGCAGGAACTGTATTGAATGAGACGGTAGGTAACTCATAAGGAGAACGGCATCAGAAATATTTGTCCCAGACATTTCATAATTCAGGGGTGAGGGGAGAAACAAATAGTGCACTGTAAGCCCCCTGAGGGCAGGGACTGGTCTTACTTGTCTTTGAAATCCTGGAGCTTAGCACAGTGCCTGGTATTGTAGTAGGAACTCTGTGAATGAATGAATGAGCAAACAAATGGACGAATGAATTAACTCTAGTGCTAAGCAGTGCCTGATCACTTCTTTGCAAAGTTCCTTCCTAATTTCATTCTCTCTTCCCTCTTCCTTAGGACGGAAAGAACTGGTGGAAATATTGCAGAAATAAGTGGCTCAGGAAGGTATCAGAGACTTTACTCCTTCTTAACTTGGTACAAAAGGAAGATGTCAGAGTAGAACAATCTGAGCGATCTGGGTTTTGGTGTTCTCCGGCTTACAATCTGTAGGACCTTAGGCCATTCTCAGCTATAAAATGGAGACACGAATAATTGCCCTGCTACAAGATTGGTAAAAGGCTCACAAACTAACGTGGGTGGGCATATTTTACAAACTAAAAGCATGAAAAAATGTTTGTTTGTTTTTAAAGATTTCCCCATCACCTAGCATTGTACCTGGCACACAGTAGGTGCTCAATGAATATTTGTTAAATAATGGAAATCAGAACAAAAGAGCCACATAAACGTGTCTCTGATCCTCTAAATCCCAATTCATAAGACTTCCTCTAACAGGTTCAAAACTGTCAGGGCAAACCTCAGTAGAATAATGAAACCAAACTCAGGTAAAGATGCCATTTATTTCTTTAGCTTAGAATTGGAAAAGTTACATTCAACTCCACTTCACATTAAATAATGTTGTCAGCCTTATGGGGAAATAAGACCGACGAGAGGAAGGAGACTCAAGGTAGCAGGCTTGAAAATCAAGCCAATGGCACCCAACTCTTGTGCTGTTCCCTCTGTCTTCCCACCCCCCAATACTCTGGATTACAAACCAAGAAATGGCAGCGTCACTGCTGTCATCCTGCTCCTCTGAAATAGGAACCTGGATTAGCTCTGACTGACTGAAGCTCAGCCCAGATAAGTCCAGAGCAATGTCGATAGGCAGTGGGAAGGAATTTGAGGAAGTGACAAGAAATGCCATATCATCCACCATAAAGAAAGCTTTCCCACAAAGTGGCCTGGGAGGTGGCCACCCAGGGACGGGTGCACGGGAAAGTTCAGATAAACAGAGAAGCACCAGAATAGAGAGCCAGCCACAAACAATTCATGTCCTTGCCACATCCTTCAGAGACTACTAGGAAGACTGGAGAACACTCCCCTCCCGCAACCCTCCCTCATGCCAGTGACAGGAGCTGGGCTGAGTCCTGTGCCTTCCTGAGGCAAAGGGCCAGGATGCCTGAGGCAGCAGACTCACCTCTCTGTTCATTTCTAACGGATCAACCAGAGAATCATCAATAATCCTAAGGATGTGGGTTTTTTTTTTTTAATTGGAAACAAAGATTCTAGGTTACAGTCTTTCTGTTGCAGGGAAAAGTGCATGTCATGTCAGAAATAAACTCTTCCTAATTTCATTCACCAATTAATGGAAGTCATAATAATGTGCAAAGGCATCCGTCATGGCAAAGATTTTCACAGTACTTCACAGAAGTTTCATAGAAAAGTAGAGGTCAGCAAGCAGCTTTTCTCCAAAGAAAGTTGCAAGTAAAGAAATGGGGTTTAGCAAAAGGAGACGGGGGAGAACGGAACCCTTCTATTTTGTTCTTGTTTTTGTTCTTTTGACAGCAAGAAATTCCCTACTGATTATATATTGCATGGCTTTTTCTAATTATTTCAAAATTTTCATTCAAAGGACCTGTTCTCAGAAAATGTATCTAAAACTAAACTGAGATATCTTTGAAAGAAAATATATGCTTTGAGAAATAGAGTAAAAGCTCAAATATTTGTAGAAAAAAATTCCATATTATTAAACAGAACTATTGACTTCTAAAAATGGCAGGTTGGACCCTATCTCAGCTTGAATACCTGCTGGATAGATTCCATAACATGCCAGTGTTCTAAATCTCTCCGCAAGAAACTCTGGCTTAGATTCTGTTATCTCAAATTGTTCTACAACTTCTATCTAGAAGGAAATTTGAGTCATTAATATCCAAGAGGGTTTCGTAAGGGCCACTGTTGTAGGCAGACCACATTTTCATCCTGGGAAGCCAGGGATATATTTCAATACAGTCTGAGAGTACATTTTTGCCAGAACTCTTTGAGAACATACCAAATAGGAAATGATTAGAATTACATTTACTTGCCTTCACAATATTAGCATTAAATTATTAGTTGTATTAGTGGCTTACATTTACATTAAACTTGCAAATTATATAGACCCTTATTTTCATTCTACAAGCATCTCAATTTTTTTTCTCTGCATGCATATCTAATCATTTGCTTACCTCTTATCACTCCAGGAACCTACAGTTCTTAATTCCATGGATTTCCACAGGGCAAGAATCTAGGCCACCATTTATGCACAGAAATCAATTCAGCCATCACTACACTGTGCATCAAAACAACATTTTAAGAGCAAAAGTTGAAGCCAGTGGCATTGAACCAAAGCACTTCTCCTTGAAAAAAAAAATGCAGTGGGATTTTTAGGAGCAAGTGGGGCAGGCTGTCTAGGCTTTATGCCCCATCAAGAAATTGGAAATATTAAATTTAATAATGATTAAAATCTGGAATCTGGACCTAAAGACTGTGGCCAAAGAAAAGTACTGATTGCAACATTTCCCAGCCCACTTCTGGAATACCCCATATAAATATTCACCAGGTCTTTTTCTTTGCCCCTAGTGAGACCACACTACCAATGACACTTTTATGTTTTTAATTAGAAACTGAAGGAGCATTTTAGCAGCATGAGTCTATTGAATTTTTTACAAGATCTTCATCTCTGAAATGTAATATTATATTAACATGATAGTTTCAAAAGAAATCATATTACTAAATAACATAATTCATAGAAACATGACTGGCTTCTTCTACTATTAGAGTCAATCAACTGACTACGCCATTCACAAATTACAACAATATATGCAAATGCACATTAAAGTCATAAAAAAGTTTTTCCCCCATATCATTTTCCCACAGCCCAAATAAAGGTGATTTAAGAAAATCTGGCAAAGGGTATGTGTCTATTGCCATTTCCCACAGTGAATAGGGTATTTTCCTCTGGGAATAAAACATTTTCTTTAAACTACTGTTTATAACCCTTATCAGCTCAACAGCAATAGAGCCATCAAGTCCAATCTCTTGTGGAAAAAAGTCAAGGTCAACAAGTACTTGCATTTTTGTTTATCTTTAGCTGCAATTGCTACTGACACTCAATTGGGTAATAAACATGAGGTCTGTCAAATGTTCCCAACAAACAGGTGATCCAAAAGCTATCTCAGAACAAGGCCACTGCCAGGTAATCAAACAATCCTGTTATAACAATTATGATTTAAGTACATTTATTTATAGGTGCAAACATCAGTCAATTCTGAACGAATATTGCTGTATGATTCCCACCCTTTGGGTAATAAGAGTGAAGAGTACAGGAAGGCCACTGCTAGAATTTCTCACCAGCAATATGTGTACCATGATGAGCAGAGTGCCATCCAAAGAAAAGGATTTCTCCTCTTATCTTTCTATTTAAAGGCAATTTTGTGTAGCTCAATGTAGCCATGTCCTTTACTATGCCAGCCAGGTTCCTGAGCCCAGATGCCTCTCTCTGCCTGAAAACCAATTCTACGGTTATGTGTGTGTGTCTATTTGGAATTGTTGCATTATTCCTTTAAGCCAGCATGGTTGCTAGATTAGAAGGCACTTCATTTTAACTTGAAAAAGTCCTAGAATTCGTTCAGCATGTTTAATTCTAAAGAAACAGATAGATATTTGAAATAAAGACCACATACTTCTTTCCAATCCATCATGAAACTCACTGATACCAACAGGAGTGATGCATTCAGATCTGGCAGTACATGGCTCCATGCCATATTCCACTTACAGATTAGAAACAGAATCTATTCCAGCTGCAAAGTAAGACATGTTAAACCTACTGCCTCCATTTGAAATAGGAAAAACAAATCCAAGGACCGACTAGGATCTAAGACCCTATGCCTTGGATCCACGTAATGCAAACCTATTGCCTCTGCTTTGATTACGAAAAATGAGCCCCAGGAACATTCCTGGACACTAAAAGTAATGCTTCCACTTCTTACTCTGTAGCTTTTATTAACTTTCCAATATTTACTGGCGCAATTAATATTTTCCAAAACTGACTCCTTTTCTATCAAGAGTATCAAGATATCTACAAACAAAGTAAAGGACAAGTCTCCTAAAAATATACAAACTCACATCCTGGGAGAGAAAGTAAAAATGAAAAACAAACAAAAAATTATATACACAGAAATCGAAGTACACTATTTGCAAAGACTACTTTCAATGTAGACATATTAAGTGCGAGGTAATAGTGTTGGAGTCAATTACATACTGTCTCAGTAAAAATAATTCTTGTATTCGTTCACATTTTGGCAAAAAGTGAATGTAAACAGAGTTGTATCAGCAGACACAAGGGTATACTCTTTCCAGTACTGGATTTGATTGAGGCTTGGGCAGGTAATTTGTAGATTCTACATAAAAAGGAGAATTAGCAGCCTAGGAAGTGGGAAAGGCTGAAGCACACCAGGAGACAATCCTCAGGGAGCCCATAAACATGAAGGCCCGTGAAGCAAACACCCACTCTGCAAATCCTCAGGAAATGCTCATCAATCAGTTGTCAAGCAAAGGGGGAAGTCACCTCATTTTCAGAGCAGTAAACTGAAGAAATGAGTCACCAAATTCCCATGATAGCTTGGCTGGCCTCTTCCTTTCCACCCAAGCCCTGGTCCCCACGGAGCCAGAGCCTTCTCAGAGGGAAAGCAGTGTGGCAGAGAGAGAGAGAGAGAGAGAAAAAAAGAGAGGATGGTGACCGGATTTCTGTGAGCCATCCTCAGGAAGGGGTGGGAAAAGTGTTACTTCCGCCAAGCAAGGTTGTAGGGAAAAAGTTGCCGTCAGCAAGGACCAGCTGGATTTTTCCACATCTAGAGAGGTGAGGCTACATTTAAGAAGAAGCAGTGGGCATGCTGGGTGAGACCCATAGATCCTGGAATCCTGGAGTGGCCCCAGCCCCTTCCGCATCCACACTGCCCCTCACACGAATTTGATCTCGCAGTCTGGTCAAGACTTTCTCCTCAAAATCTCTTCTCTCGGCCCCTTCCCTCTGCCTTTGCTCAGATCTGTAATATTTCCTTTTTTTTTTTTTTTTT